>NW_024121178.1:0-169647 GCF_016745375.1 Pimephales promelas | reverse complement strand
AATTAAAAACAACATGAACTAACATTAACAATGGACAAAATCCCCACTATCTGATCCCCGAAGGCCGCTGTAGGCTAATTCAAACCCAGACAAAGATGGGTGAAGCATTGAAATAATACTATAATGCATATAAAAAATTATGAATCGAATCGAATTAATCGAATCGCATCGAATTTGAATGTGAATCGCATCGAATCGAATCGTTCTGAATTTGCACAAATCGTTCATGAATCGAATCGAAAACCTATGAATCGTGAATCGAATCGATTCGCTGTCTACCAAAGATTCACAGCCCTATTGATAATTGTTGCTTTTATGGGTTTTGAACGGTTTTGTAGCGTCGGGCGCGAGGAGGGAAGGCGCAATAACTATGTGTGTGTGTGTGTGTGTGTATGTGTAAGTTACGCTCAGCGCAGCTTCTAGGTCTCCAATGTAATTTTTTTTTTAAATATGTGAAATGTTTGTTGCTGTTATTGGAGTTGTCATAAAGAATAGAGCTTCTTGTAGTACTGCAGTGCTTTATCAATATGTTTATGTGCGTTATGCTAACAAACAATAACTGACTGGGTCTGTCGTCTGACCAATCACCGCCGATCAGCGTCACGCAAAGGAGTGGTTTGGAAAAATGAGTCTTTGTACGAATCATCTGGGAGTCGGTGAGCAAATCAGTTAGAAATAAATGCATATTGCAAGACAAATAAAGTGTTTTTCATCCTAAAACAAAAATAGGAACATTTCAAATGCTATGATAGGGGCTCTTTAAAAACAATAAGCTTGTGAATCTGCATGCTCCAATGATTTTTAGACAGAATGTGAAGGCCTTTACTATTTAACGATTGCAAAATCACTGTAACAAACATTGGTTTTATAAAATGCTGGCTGCAACAATATGATAAATGACGCCACTGTATAATAAATAATTTGATAAATAATTTCAAATAATTAATTTTAGTAACTAGATCAAAAATGTTAATCAAGAAAATGTTTTAAACTAGTTAAAAAGTTTTAAAGTAGTTTTGAAAGCTTGAGTTTAGTTGCTAAGAATAAGGAGAGCGTGGCATGAGAAGAGAGACATGAAACTAGCACGGCTTTGAAGGAAATCAGATGTTATTGTATAAAATGTTTTAAAGTTAAATCCATGATTGACCAAGCTGAATCAAATATGCAATAAACATTGAAAAAATTCTTTATAAATGACAAGAACCTGATTTCCAGCATCCCTTGGGGTCCAGTACATCTGCATCAGAGAGTAATGATTATGAGAAAACACCAGTGTAGACATCACCCTTCATTCACACAGCGGTTGTTTCTGCAGTATTTGCTGACTAGCAGAGTGATGGAAACTTCAAGCTGTGTAGGATAAACATTATTAATGCAGGAGGCAGGAGACGGAAAGCAGGGAAGAGAAACACACAAGCTCTGCTAGACCATGTCCAGGCGGCTCGCTGCGAGCATTAGATAAGGGCACATGTTTGCATCCTCACTGCCGGCCTCCTGCTGGAACGTCTCTTCTCTGTCTCCTCCTGTCCTCATGGTTTCTCCTCTCTCACTATTTGTCACTGATCAGATTCAGAAGAGGAAATGACAGGTGAAGATGATTGCCTGGTGCCCAGTGAGGAGGACTCATCTGATGAAGAACTGAAACAAATCATAGTTTCAGAAGAACAAAAGAATGTTTCCAATCCGTGTTCCACCACTACCCCTCCAACAGACCCTCATTTCTCTTTCCCAAGCCTCTCAAAGTCAGAGCACGGCAGCACAGAGCAAGTTCTGGTTACAGGATATTCACAGGTGAACCTGAGTTACCTTCAAAACTATTTAAAACAGTTAAAAGACTACAGTTCAAAAGGTTGTGGCTGGTAAGATATATGTAATTTTTGGTTGAAAGAAGTCTCTTATGAAATCTCATGTATATCTATGTACGTCTATCGGATTCAGTGTGAATTGGCCTTTAGAGAGAGAGTATGAGAACTATACAAATAATTCTGTTGTTCATATCGAATAGTTTTGCTGGAAACTATCGGATACCAAAGACTCAATCAATTAGATATTACTCCTGTGTATTGTAATTGCAAGCTGTGTGAGAGATAATAGCAATGAAAAGCACCAACTACTCTCATAGCCACTCAGCTGATGAGGGACGAGAGGAAACAGAGCCAAGTCTACTGCAAATGGACTATCAGAGTTTAATGGTGTAAAGGAAAGAGAGAGCAAAGAAAAATGTATTATAGTAAACACCTGAAATTAAATGTCTGATCAGAAAGTGTTTTTTTCACTGCTCTTTTGTCTGAAGACCAGAAAATTTGTTCTTAAATACCACCCGCTGATTCTTTTCTCCACTACCTAATTTTCCGTTGAAAGGACACTCACTGGGACTCAAAAACCCAAAAAATAGTTTCTCATTTTCTTTCAGTTTTCAGTTTGTGTGTGCGTGTGTATATATATATGCACACACACACACACACACACACACACAAACTGAAAACTGAAATCCAACAATGCGCAAGTGTACCTAGGACAAAGGCTGTTTTATACGCAAAGGGTGGTCTCAACAAATATTGATTTGATTTATTTAAAAGGAGCTGTATGTAAGAAATTTATTTCAAATAATCATAAAATGACCCTGATTTGTCACTAGACATTAAGAAATCATGTTCATTTCAAATACTTATATCACTGACAATAGTAGTCCAGCCAGGATATTGTCATTTAAAAAGTGAAGTTGCAGACCTCAACTGATGTTGTCGTGTTGTTTTTTGGTCTGATGCTCCACCCTCCACCTATCTACCAACAGTGTTGTGCAAGTTACTTCCAAACTGTAATACATTAGGTATTACTTGTTACTGTTATTTAAAAGTAATTCATTACCTTACAATATTACTGTCCCAGAATTGTAATGCGTTACATTACTCATGTATTACTTTTGAGTTACTTTCACCAAAATAACTAAGTAGAACTTAACTTTTGGGCTATAACGATATGCAATATGAAACCGAAATCGCGATTCGCCACACGACTCATATCCACGAACCTACAGAATCGCGACACACCTCTTCCAACTCCCAGCGTTATTCTCCTTACGTCCATATCCACTGCTGCCTTATCTTTAAATTAGGCTATTAGTATTATTTGAAGTTAATATTATAAAATATATTTTTTGTAATTCTGTTCATTACACTGCGCAAATCGGATGAGGAAGGGTTGGCTCTCCAGTCTCCATAGAACTTAAAATATTCATTTTATTTCAGTTTTTGTGTTCGTTTATGAGGAAAAAACAATGTTACAGACGCAACCGCTCTGAACTGGCACTAAAAGACTGCTTTAAAACTTTCACATAGTCTGTTGCCTTTAAGAAGTAAAAGCAGACAATGCACTGTAATACAACTGTAATACAAGCCTCACTGAACATGTAATGAGTAAAATATTACTGAAAATTGATTAGTAATGCCTTACACTACTGCGTTACAGCAAAAAGTAATATGTTACTGTAATGTATTACTTTTGTAATGCGTTACTCCCAACACTGTCTACCAATCACAAAGTCAGTAGTGTTGTAGCATTTGGGTTGCCAGCTGTACTCTAGTTACCACAGCTGCAAATACAAACGTGTGGGATAAAAAACATTTGGATCCTGCAGCCTATCTGGCAACCCCGAGTCAGGGGGGAGGGGGAGGGGATACACCGCTCTACAGTAATTTGAAAGTGATTGCAGTACCAGTTTTGGCCACAAGAAGTAAATTAATAAATCTGTTCCTGGTATTATTATTGAAAGCATCATCACTTTGCAGCATTTTTACACGTGCCTAAAACATTTCATAGTACTGCAGCTTTGGAGGTATGTTTCACGTCCCGTCGCCACATTTGCTTTGCCCCGCGGGGGCCCCCCGGCTCGGCTCCTCAGCGAAAACCTAAAGAATGCGTTGCACCTGCTGCTCATTATCTGTGCGTCACAATGCAGCGCAGCTGATGCAATTATCGCATACCAATGTGCATTGGCTTGTTTTAGGGGCTGTTCACACGACACCGTTTTCAGCTAAAAACTTTTTATGCGTTTTGGCCATTCGTTTACACGACAATGGCATTTTGGTTGCCTGAAAACACAAAATTTGGAAAACAGGTTTCAAAGTGCACGTTTTTGAGAACGGCGAATCTCTGAAGACGATGACGTCATTCACAGGCGTTTTATGTGTTCAGTCTATAGTGTTTCATCGCCATCTAATGGCCTGGCAGCAGAATACAGCGTTCTTAGTCGTTTTCATGGATCTGTGGAAATGCGTATTATTTTGACAATGACGTCGTCTGTATGCAGAAACATTTAAAGGAAAAAACGTCTCCGTTTGTATTGTTAAGCATATTGTTGCTGTGTAAACGTACCCTTAGTTACACTCAAAGTCGATTGGCCTCTCTTGCAAGATTCCTATTTGTCGGTCATCCGACGTGATGTCTCCGTTACGTCCTTCAGGGAACAAGGATAACATATGTAACCTAACGTTACATTAGGAATATAGCTGGTGAATTATGTATATGATGTATATTATGATGTTATGATGAACTGAATGGCTTTCTCCACTGACGTTCTATGCTGTTTGATAGCGTAGTCAAGCAAAAGGCTTTTCATATTAATTACCATTATGTGTCCGACATTGTAAAGAGTGATATCATTGTGATCTCTGAGCTGGTGTGGTTGGAGGTGGGACTAATTTGCATATTCATAGATCCACATATACTAAATAAAGCAAGGGTGTGGAGTTACATTCAAGCTATTTTAAGGCATTGAGGGTTTTTTTTCATAGGGAAAGATGTTCATTTTGTTAATCATATGAGTTTTAAGGGATACAATTATTGATAACGGGGATCATGCAGTGATTACCATCCAGATTGTTTTATGTATTTTAAGCCTCAGAAATATTAAATTAATTTTAATACAGAAATTGAAAACATTTAAAGTATTCTAGTCATTTTCGGTAGCAATTGCATTTTATACATAGCTGAATACATTAATAGATAAATAAGTAACACCATTAACCCATTTATGAGTAATGACTTTCTGACTAGTTTTCTTCCTTCCATTCTGTATTCCAGCGACAGCAAATCCAGTCAGGGCAATACCAAGATCTTGAAGGTTTCCTCACGCTGGGGCTGTACCCTGGAACCCAACAACACAGTCCAGCTCCAGCTCAACTCCCTAGAGAAGAGCAGAACTACATGGAGATTTCTCTCCGTATGTACAGAAAAAAACAAAAGCTCTGTTCTGGCAAAACAAAGCAAAGTATTGCTGATGATTTGAATGCAAGATACAGCCCTTTTAAAATGTGAAATTTTATAAACTTGGAGCTTCTCATTTTATGGAAGCTCTTGACATTTTTGTGCGCAGTACACATGAGACGGTTGGGTCGAGATGCCTCTACTCTTTATAGCATTTGTAGAGACACAAAACATTCGACCTTCGATAAGGTTCAGTATAGTCAAGTTTTACTGTGCAAACAGCACAAAATTCTGTATAAAGAAGAGCTGAACTCACATTAGATTAGCTCCTTTTTCACAGGAGCACAAGAGTACATTGAATATGAATTTTCAAAATGACAGCGCTCTCTCGAGTTAAGATGCCCCATGATCTGACCCAGACCAGTGATTAACAACTTCACACAGAAGTCTGAATCTTAAAAATATGCACTGATGTTCAATAGTTTGGGGCCGGTGCGGTGAGTCTCTTATTCTAACCAAGGCTTCATTTGAGGAAAAAATGCAACATCATTAATTGAACGCCTTCTTGCTGAATAATAATATTTATATTAAAATGATTTGAACAGTAGTGTAGACACTCCAAATCATGCTTCTAAAACAATACTTACTGCAAATCGAACACTAGGGGTCCTATCATACACCCGGCGCAGTGCAGCGCCAAGCACAACGCAAGTGTTGCTTGCTAATTTCAGTCCAGCGCAGTTTTCATTTTCACGTCCTGTGCCATGTTGTTTAAATAGCAAATGCATCTGCACCTATTTATGGGCTGCTGGTCTCAAAACGAGGTGTGTAAATGCGCATTGTTGGTGTGTTGCTATTTTGAGGCAACTGAAATAGACTGTGCCATTGACCAACAAAACAATCTGGCCTTAAGTCAGTGGTGGAATGTAACGAAGTACAAATACTTCGTTACTTTACTTAAGTACATTTTTCACGTATCTTTACTTTACTTAAGTACAATAAATAGTGCCTACTTTTTACTTTTACTTCGTTACATTTTGCAGCAATTATTATACTTTCTACTCCACTACATTTCTTTTTTTTTATTTTTTATTTTATTTAACAGTCAGACATACATACAAACAAACCAACATAGTGCAGTAGTGAGCAATCTTGTAAATCCATAATTCCAGCAGTGGCAAAAGTGATTTAATTGTTTGATCTAAGTGTGTAAGTGAGCGTGTATGAGCGTGGGTATGTGTATGCGTGTGTACACAAAGTAACCATTTATTATTTATTACCATTGTCATTACCATCACTCCCCACTACCACCATACTGCCCATATTGTTTTTGTAGATTTTTATTTCCATCCTTCCTCCTATGTAACAATTGCCATTGTCAATCCTGTACAAAATATGATAATATAATAATATAATATAAGACAACCTTCCCCCACATCTCATCAGTACCTATCTTTTCCTATTTTTTTTTTTTTTTTTTTTTTTTTTTTTTGTGTGTGTGTGTGTGTTATGTGCAATGTCTAAAGTGCATTAAAAGAGGGAGTACAGTGCGAGAATGTCTCAAATTGGGCCAGAGATGCTGTCCCGTTGAAACTACTTCTCGCCTGTCTTGCCTGCCTTGGTGTTTGCGATGTTTTTCCAAATATACTTATTCTTTTTTTTTCTTTTTTTTTTCCCTATTCTATGTTGTGGTGCATTAAAAACCCATGAAGAGATAAGGGGGAAGTTATTGCATTAGTGATGACAATGACGCTTAATTCTAGTTCTACATTCTAATTCTACAGCATTGACAATGGCAATATTGATGATAATAATAATAATAGTAATAATAATAATAATAATAATAAATGACAATGATGATGGCAGTGGTGATCACAACGGTGAGAGCAAAAGACAGCAACAACAGCAATTACAACAATGAAACAACAAAAAATAAAATAAAAGTGAAAATAGTAATCATAACAGTGACAGTAAAGATAGCAATAACAACTAGAATGTACATTTCCAGAGGAAAATGTGAAGTGGTGCTTGCAGTGGCAAAAAGCTCGCTCGGTTGCTAGAGTGTGGCACATTTTTGCATACGAGACACCAAACACGTCTGTACGATGTTTTTGTGATGATAAATGGTTTATTCAGCTGAGACATGTCTTATTCATGTGTTTGTAGGGTTACTAGGGTACTCTATATGGTTGCTATGGTGTGATTATACAGTTTATGAGTTAATATTTAAAGACTAGTTGACAGTCTGAGTCAAAAAAAGGCAAAATTCATGTTTCTTCTATTTTCTGGAGCTGAGATATGGCTTGTATATGTTGTTTTATGGTTGCTAGGCTCCCCTAAGTGGTTGCTAGGGCGTGAATATTAAGTTACTATGTCACTACTTGTTGGCTGCATGATAGGCCGAGTCAAATGAGCCCAACCCCATGTCTCTATGACCTTCTATTCAAAAGATATGATCTCACAAATTTGGTGCCAATGTTAAGTCTATGGGAGATTTTTCGGCCAATTTATCGCCCGCTAGACAAGCATCGTACACCCGATCTCTTAGAAAAGTCATAGCACACCTCTCCTTAACGAGCCGGTCGATTTGACACCTCATTCATGTGTCTGTGACAAAATATCCGGGAGGAGTAGCGTGCCAAAGTTTTGTCTTGGAGAATAGTATTCACAACACTAGAATGTACATTTCCAGAGGAAAATGTGAAGTGGTGCTTGCAGTGGCAAAAAGCTCGCTCGGTTGCTAGAGTGTGGCACATTTTTGCATACGAGACACCAAACACGTCTGTACGATGTTTTTGTGATGATAAATTGTTTATTCAGCTGAGAAATGGCTTATTCATGTGTTCAGGTGGTTACTAGGGTACTCTATATGGTTGCTATGGTGTGATTATACAGTGTATGAGATTATATTTAAACACTAGTTGACAGTCTAAATCAAAAAAAGGCAAAATCCATGTTTCTTCTATTTTCTGAAGCTGAGAAATGACTTGAATATGTTGATTTATGGTTGCTAGGCTGCCCTAAGTGGTTGCTAGGGCGTAAATATGAAGTTATTATGTCTCTACTTGTTGGCTGCATGATAGGCCGAGTAAAAAGAGCCCAACCCCAAGTCTCTATGACCTTCTGTTCAAAAGATATGATCTCACCAATTTTGTGCCAATGTTAAGTCTATGGGACTTTTTCTGTCCGATTTATCGCCCGCCAGACACACATCGTACAACCGATCGCTTAGAAAAGTCATAGCACACCTCTCCTCAATGACCGGGTCGATTTGACACCACATTCATGGATCTACGACAATAAATGCGGGAGGAGTAGCGTGCCAAAGTTTTGTCTTGGAGAATAGTATTCACAACACTAGAATGTACATTTCCAGAGGAAAATGTGAAGTGGTGCTTGCAGTGGCAAAAAGCTCGCTCGGTTGCTAGAGTGTGGCACATTTTTGCATACGAGACACCAAACACGTCTGTATGATGTTTTTGTGATGATAAATTGTTTATTCAGCGGAGACATGTCTTATTCATGTGTTTGTAGGGTTACTGGGTACCCTATATGGTTTGCTATGGTGTGATTATACAGTTTATGAGTTAATATTTAAAGACTAGTTGACAGTCTGAGTCAAAAAAGGCCAAAATCCATGTTTCTTCTATTTTCTGGAGCTGAGATATGGCTTGTATATGTTGTTTTATGGTTGCTAGGCTGCCCTAAGTGTTTGCTAGGGCATGAATATTAAGTTACTATGTCACTACTTGTTGGCTGTATGATAGGCCGAGTCAAATGAGCCCACCCCAAGTCTCTATGACCTTCTATTCAAAAGATATGATCTCACAAATTTGGTTCCAATGTTAAGTCATGGAGATTTTTTCGGCCGATTTATCGCCCGCTAGACAAGCATCGTACGCCCGATCTCTTAGAAAAGTCATAGCACACCTCTCCTTAACGAGCTGGTCGATTTGACACCTCATTCATGTGTCTGTGACAAAAAATGCGGGAGGAGTAGCGTGCCAAAGTTTTGTCTTGGAGAATAGTATTCACAACACTAGAATGTACATTTCCAGAGGAAAATGTGAAGTGGTGCTTGCAGTGGCAAAAAGCTCGCTCGGTTGCTAGAGTGTTGTACAGAATTGCATATGAGACAACAACCATGTCTGTAC
Source organism: Pimephales promelas (assembly GCF_016745375.1). The sequence goes on along the minus strand of NW_024121178.1, from coordinate 160,288 downwards.
GATTTTCCGGTGCTGAGATGTGGCTTATTCATGTGTTTTTAGGGTTACTAGGGTACCCTATATGGTTGCTATGGTGTGATTATACAGTTTATGAGATGGTATTTAAAGACTAGTTGACAGTCTGAGTCAAAAAAGGCAAACTCCATGTTCCTACTATTTTCTGGAGCTGAGATATGTCTTGAATATGTTGTTTTATGGTTGCTAGGCTGCCCTAAGTGGTTGCTAGGGCGTAAATATGAAGTTATTATGTCTCTACTTGTTGGCTGCATGATAGGCCGAGTAAAAAGAGCCCAACCCCAAGTCTCTATGACCTTCTGTTCAAAAGATATGATCTCACCAATTTTGTGCCAATGTTAAGTCTATGGGACTTTTTCTGTCCGATTTATCGCCCGCCAGACAAACATCGTACAACCGATCGCTTAGAAAAGTCATAGCACACCTCTCCTCAATGACCGGGTCGATTTGACACCACATTCATGGATCTACGACAAAAAATACGGGAGGAGTAGCGTGCCAAAGTTTTGTCTTGGAGAATAGTATTCACAACACTAGAATGTACATTTCCAGAGGAAAATGTGAAGTGGTGCTTGCAGTGGCAAAAAGCTCGCTCGGTTGCTAGAGTGTGGCACATTTTTGCATACGAGACACCAAACACGTCTGTACGATGTTTTTGTGATGATAAATTGTTTATTCAGCTGAGAAATGGCTTATTCATGTGTTCAGGTGGATACTAGGGTACTCTATATGGTTGCTATGGTGTGATTATACAGTGTATGAGATTATATTTAAACACTAGTTGACAGTCTAAATCAAAAAAAGGCAAAATCCATGTTTCTTCTATTTTCTGAAGCTGAGAAATGACTTGAATATGTTGATTTATGGTTGCTAGGCTGCCCTAAGTGGTTGCTAGGGCGTAAATATGAAGTTATTATGCCTCTACTTGTTGGCTGCATGATAGGCCGAGTAAAAAGAGCCCAACCCCAAGTCTCTATGACCTTCTGTTCAAAAGATATGATCTCACCAATTTTGTGCCAATGTTAAGTCTATGGGACTTTTTCTGTCCGATTTATCGCCCGCCAGACAAACATCGTACAACCGATCGCTTAGAAAAGTCATAGCACACCTCTCCTCAATGACCGGGTCGATTTGACACCACATTCATGGATCTACGACAATAAATGCGGGAGGAGTAGCGTGCCAAAGTTTTGTCTTGGAGAATAGTATTCACAACACTAGAATGTACATTTCCAGAGGAAAATGTGAAGTGGTGCTTGCAGTGGCAAAAAGCTCGCTCGGTTGCTAGAGTGTGGTACATTATTGCATACGAGTCAACAGCCATACCTCTATGATGTTCTAGTGCTGAGATATGGCTTATTCATGTGTTCAGGTGGTTACTAGGGTACTCTATATGGTTGCTATGGTGTGCTTATACAGTGGATGAGATTATATTTAAAGACTAGTTGACAGTCTGAGTCAAAAAAGTCAAAATTCATGTTTCTTCTATTTTCTGGAGCCGAGATATGGCTTGAACATGTTGTTTTATGGTTGCTAGGCTGCCCTAAGTGGTTGCTAGGGCATGAATATGAAGTTATTATGTCACTAATTGTTAGCTGCATGATAGGCCGAGTCAAAAGAGCCCAACCCCAAGTCTCTATGACCTTCTGGTCAAAAGATATGATCTCACAAATTTGGTGCCAATGTTAAGTCTATGGGACTTTTTTCGGCCGATTTATCGCCCGCCAGACGAACATCGTACAACCGATTGCTTAGAAAAGTCATAGCACACCTCTCCTAAATGAGCCGGTCGATTTGACACCTCATTCATGGGTCTACGACAAAAAATGCGGGAGGAGTAGCGTGCCAAAGTTTTGTCTTGGAGAATAGTATTCACAACACTAGAATGTACATTTCCAGAGGAAAATGTGAAGTGGTGCTTGCAGTGGCAAAAAGCTCGCTCGGTTGCTAGGGTGTGGTACAGGATTGCATACGAGCCAACAATCATGTGTGTACGATGTTCTGGGGCTGAGATATGGCTTATTCGTGTGTTTGTGTGGTTACTAGGGTACCCTACATGGTTGCTATGGTGTGCTTATACAGTTTATAAGATGATATTTAAAGACTAGTTGACAGTCTGAGTCAAAAAAGGCAAAATCCATGTTTCTTCTATTTTCTGGAGCTGAGATATGTCTTGAATATGTTGTTTTATGGTTGCTAGGCTGCCCTAAGTGGTTGCTAGGGCATGAATATGAAGTTATTATGTCACTAATTGTTAGCTGCATGATAGGCCGAGTCAAAAGAGCCCAACCCCAAGTTTCTATGACCTTCTGGTCAAAAGATATGATCTCACAAATTTGGTGCCAATGTTAAGTCTATGGGACTTTTTTCGGCCGATTTATCGCCCGCCAGACGAACATCGTACAACCGATCGCTTAGAAAAGTCATAGCACACCTCTCCTAAATGAGCCGGTCGATTTGACACCTCATTCATGGGTCTACGACAAAAAATACGGGAGGAGTAGCGTGCCAAAGTTTTGTCTTGGAGAATAGTATTCACAACACTAGAATGTACATTTCCAGAGGAAAATGTGAAGTGGTGCTTGCAGTGGCAAAAAGCTCGCTCGGTTGCTAGGGTGTTCTGGGTGGTTGCTAGGGTGTTCTGGCTGGTTGCTAGGGTGTTGCTAGGTGGTTGCTAGGGTGTTCTGTGTGGTTGCTAGGGTGTTGCTAGGCGGTTGCTAGGGTGTTCTGGGTGGTTGCTATGGTGTTGCTAGGTGGTTGCTAGGGTGTTCTGAGTGGTTGCTAGGGTGTTGCTAGGTGGTTGCTAAGGTGTTCTAGGTGGTTGCTAGGGTGTTATAGATGGTTGCCAGGGTGTTGCTAGGTGGTTGCTAGGGTGTTCTGGGTGGTTGCTAGGGTGTTGCTATGTGGTTGCTAGGGTGTTCTATATGGTTGCCAGGGTGTTGCTAGGCGGTTGCTAGGTTGTTCTGGGTGGTTGCTAGGGTGTTATAGATGGTTGCTAGGGTATTGGTAGGTGGTTGCTAGGGTGTTCTGAGTGGTTGCTAGGGTGTTGCTAGGCGATTGCTAGGGTGTTCTGTGTGGTTGCTAGGGTGTTGCTAGGTGGTTGCTAGGGTATTCTTGGTGGTTGCTATGGTGTTGCTAGGTGGTTGCTATGGTATTCTAGGTGGTTGCTATGGTGTTACTATGTGGTTGGTAGTGTTCACATATGATTACTATAGAGTTTTTATAACATTCATGGCATGATTTAGCACTTAGCTAATCAACATTAGCATGTAGCTATTCACTGCTAGCATGTGTAGCATGTAGCAAGTCATGTTTGCTAACATGAGTAAAAAGAGCCAAACCCCATCTCTATACGATGTTTTGATGCAGAGATATAGGTCTTGAAAAACGGTTGCTAGGGTACTCTGTTTGGTTGCTAGGGAGTGGCTTGGAAGCTGCCAATCATGAAGCTCCAAAGTCAATGTGAATGTATAAACCAACCCCCATCTCTATACGATGTTTTGATGCAGAGATATAGGTCGTGCAAAATGGTTGCTAGGGTACTCTGTTTGGTAGCTAGGGAGTGGCTTGGCAGCTGCCAATCATGAATCTCCAAAGGCTGCTTGTCAGTATGAATGATATAAACCAACTCCCATGCCTCTATGACATTCAGAATGGAAGATATCCCTCTTTGGATTTTGGTTGCTAAGGTGCTCTACAATGGTTGCTAGGGCGTTTCCAGTAAGTGTTGAGGTGATTCAGGATTGGCTGTTTGCTGGCCCAAGTCAAACGAGCCCACCCTCATGTTTCTATGACACTTCTATCCGGAGATATAACTTTGATCTCTTTCAATGGAAGTCTATGGTACTTGTTGCTAAGGTGCTCTATATGGTTGCTAGGGCGTGGCTTAATAGCTTCACAATGATCCTGAGAGACTGATTGGTCATCTGAGTAAAATGAGCCCGCCCCTTGTCTCTATGACACTGTGATCCAGAGCTATGTTCAATACAAAATCCCTATGCAATTTACCATAGTAGGAAAAACACATGCATTTGATGGGACGTCCTTCACCATAGTAAGTCAATGGGGAAACTTTGGGCAGCTCCTGCCCCCCAGGGGTGCAACTTTTACCCCATTGTGTGGTATGTTCTTAAAGAGCCTGCCAGCCTCTTCAAATGTGGCAAATCACACATTTGTCCGAAATCCTTGTTTGGAGCTACGAGTCGTCAAAGTTTGTCTCAATGTTAAGTCTATGGGATTTTTTGGAAATTTGTTCGCCCCTGGGTCGAACACCGTACCCCCGATCTCTGATAAAAGTGATAGGACACTTCTCTTCAATAGGCCGCACGATTTGATGCCTCATTTATGGGTCTGTGACAAAAACTGTGGACGTAGGAGTGCTCCAAACTTTTTCCTGGAATAGTAAAATGCTATACTAGAAAATTTTCAATGGGAAAAATTTGGGGAGCTCCTGCCCCCAAGGGGTGCAACTTTTACCCCATTGTGAGGTATTTTCTTACAGAGCCTGTCACCCTCTTCAAATGTGGTAAATCACAGGTTTCTGCGAAATCCGATCTCAGAGCTATGACTCGTCAAAGTTTGTCGTAATGTTAAGTCTATGGGATTTTTTGGGCCGTTTTTCGCCCCTGGGGCGACCATCGTACCCCGATCGCTTATAAAAGTCATAGCACACCTCTCCTAAATAAGCCGGTCGATTTGACGCCTCACCCATGGGTCTGTGACAAAATCTGCGGGAGGAGTAGCGAACCAAAAAACGGCGGAACAATAAGAATAAGAATAAGAATAAGAATAAGAATAATAAATAACATTGGGGTCAATGGGGAAAATTTGGGCAGCTCCTGCCCCCCAGGGGTGCAACTTTTACCCCATTGTGAGGTATTTTCTTACAGAGCCTGTCAGCCTCTTCAAATGTGGTAAATCGCAGGCTTCTGTGAAATTCTCGCTCGGAGCTACGAGTCGTCAAAGTTTGTCGCAATGTTAAGTCTATGGGATTTTTGGGAAATTTGTTCGCCCTTCGGGCGAACATCGTACCCCCGATCGCTTAGAAAAGTCATAGCACACCATTCCCGAATATTCCGCACGTTTTGAGACCTCATTCATGGGTGTGTGACAAAAACTGCGGGAGGAGAAGCGTGCCAAACTTTTGGGCCGGCTCAAAAAACACAATAGTAATAGTGTTGCCTTGCTTTCAGCAAGCACCACTAACTAGAATGTACATTTCCAGACGAAAATGTGAAGTGGTGCTTGCAGTGGCAAAAAGCTCGCTCGGTTGCTAGGGTGTTCTGGGTGGTTGCTAGGGTGTTCTGGCTGGTTGCTAGGGTGTTGCTAGGTGGTTGCTAGGGTGTTCTGTGTGGTTGCTAGGGTGTTGCTAGGCGGTTGCTAGGGTGTTCTGGGTGGTTGCTATGGTGTTGCTAGGTGGTTCCTAGGGTGTTCTGAGTGGTTGCTAGGGTGTTGCTAGGTGGTTGCTAAGGTGTTCTAGGTGGTTGCTAGGGTGTTATAGATGGTTGCCAGGGTGTTGCTAGGTGGTTGCTAGGGTGTTCTGGGTGGTTGCTAGGGTGTTGCTATGTGGTTGCTAGGGTGTTCTATATGGTTGCCAGGGTGTTGCTAGGCGGTTGCTAGGGTGTTCCGGGTGGTTGCTAGGGTGTTATAGATGGTTGCTAGGGTATTGGTAGGTGGTTGCTAGGGTGTTCTGAGTGGTTGCTAGGGTGTTGCTAGGCGATTGCTAGGGTGTTCTGTGTGGTTGCTAGGGTGTTGCTAGGTGGTTGCTAGGGTATTCTTGGTGGTTGCTATGGTGTTGCTAGGTGGTTGCTATGGTATTCTAGGTGGTTGCTATGGTGTTACTAGGTGGTTGGTAGTGTTCACATATGATTACTATAGAGTTTTTATAACATTCATGGCATGATTTAGCACTTAGCTAATCAATATTAGCATGTAGCTATTCACTGCTAGCATGTGTAGCATGTAGCAAGTCATGTTTGCTAACATGAGTAAAAAGAGCCAAACCCCATCTCTATACGATGTTTTGATGCAGAGATATAGGTCTTGAAAAACGGTTGCTAGGGTACTCTGTTTGGTTGCTAGGGAGTGGCTTGGAAGCTGCCAATCATGAAGCTCCAAAGTCATTGTGAATGTATAAACCAACCCCCATCTCTATACGATGTTTTGATGCAGAGATATAGGTCGTGCAAAATGGTTGCTAGGGTACTCTGTTTGGTAGCTAGGGAGTGGCTTGGCAGCTGCCAATCATGAATCTCCAAAGGCTGCTTGTCAGTATGAATGATATAAACCAACTCCCATGCCTCTATGACATTCAGAATGGAAGATATCCCTCTTTGGATTTTGGTTGCTAAGGTGCTCTACAATGGTTGCTAGGGCGTTTCCAGTAAGTGTTGAGGTGATTCAGGATTGGCTGTTTGCTGGCCCAAGTCAAACGAGCCCACCCTCATGTTTCTATGACACTTCTATCCGGAGATATAACTTTGATCTCTTTCAATGGAAGTCTATGGTACTTGTTGCTAAGGTGCTCTATATGGTTGCTAGGGCGTGGCTTAATAGCTTCACAATGATCCTGAGAGACTGATTGGTCATCTGAGTAAAATGAGCCCGCCCCTTGTCTCTATGACACTGTGATCCAGAGCTATGTTCAATACAAAATCCCTATGCAATTTACCATAGTAGGAAAAACACATGCATTTGATGGGACGTCCTTCACCATAGTAAGTCAATGGGGAAACTTTGGGCAGCTCCTGCCCCCCAGGGGTGCAACTTTTACCCCATTGTGTGGTATGTTCTTAAAGAGCCTGCCAGCCTCTTCAAATGTGGCAAATCACACATTTGTCCGAAATCCTTGTTTGGAGCTACGAGTCGTCAAAGTTTGTCTCAATGTTAAGTCTATGGGATTTTTTGGAAATTTGTTCGCCCCTGGGTCGAACACCGTACCCCCGATCTCTGATAAAAGTGATAGGACACTTCTCTTCAATAGGCCGCACGATTTGATGCCTCATTTATGGGTCTGTGACAAAAACTGTGGACGTAGGAGTGCTCCAAACTTTTTCCTGGAATAGTAAAATGCTATACTAGAAAATTTTCAATGGGAAAAATTTGGGGAGCTCCTGCCCCCAAGGGGTGCAACTTTTACCCCATTGTGAGGTATTTTCTTACAGAGCCTGTCACCCTCTTCAAATGTGGTAAATCACAGGTTTCTGCGAAATCCGATCTCAGAGCTATGACTCGTCAAAGTTTGTCGTAATGTTAAGTCTATGGGATTTTTTGGGCCGTTTTTCGCCCCTGGGGCGACCATCGTACCCCCGATCGCTTATAAAAGTCATAGCACACCTCTCCTAAATAAGCCGGTCGATTTGACGCCTCACCCATGGGTCTGTGACAAAATCTGCGGGAGGAGTAGCGAACCAAAAAACGGCGGAACAATAAGAATAAGAATAAGAATAAGAATAAGAATAATAAATAACATTGGGGTCAATGGGGAAAATTTGGGCAGCTCCTGCCCCCCAGGGGTGCAACTTTTACCCCATTGTGAGGTATTTTCTTACAGAGCCTGTCAGCCTCTTCAAATGTGGTAAATCGCAGGCTTCTGTGAAATTCTCGCTCGGAGCTACGAGTCGTCAAAGTTTGTCGCAATGTTAAGTCTATGGGATTTTTGGGAAATTTGTTCGCCCTTCGGGCGAACATCGTACCCCCGATCGCTTAGAAAAGTCATAGCACACCATTCCCGAATATTCCGCACGTTTTGAGACCTCATTCATGGGTGTGTGACAAAAACTGCGGGAGGAGTAGCGTGCCAAACTTTTGGGCCGGCTCAAAAAACACAATAGTAATAGTGTTGCCTTGCTTTCAGCAAGCACCACTAACTAGAATGTACATTTCCAGAGGAAAATGTGAAGTGGTGCTTGCAGTGGCAAAAAGCTCGCTCGGTTGCTAGAGTGTGGTACAGAATTGCATATGAGGCAACAACCATGTCTGTACGATGTTTTGGTGCTGAGATGTGGCTTATTCATGTGTTTGTAGGGTTACTAGGGTTCCCTATATGGTTGCTATGGTGTGATTATACAGTTTATGAGTTAATATTTAAAGACTAGTTGACAGACTGAGTCAAAAAAAGGCAAAATCCATGTTTCTTCTATTTTGTGGAGCTGAGATATGGCTTGAAAATGTTGTTTTATGGTTGCTAGGCTGCCCTAAGTGGTTGCTAGGGTGTGAATATGAAGTTATTATGTCACTAATTGTTAGCTGCATGATAGGCCGAGTCAAAAGAGCCCAACCCCAAGTTTCTACAACCTTCTGGTCAAAAGATATGATCTCACAAATTTGGTGCCAATGTTAAGTCTATGGGACTTTTTTCGGCCGATTTATCGCCCGCCAGACGAACATCGTACAACCGATCGCTTAGAAAAGTCATAGCACACCTCTCCTAAATGAGCCGGTCGATTTGACACCTCATTCATGGGTCTACGACAAAAAATACGGGAGGAGTAGCGTGCCAAAGTTTTGTCTTGGAGAATAGTATTCACAACACTAGAACGTACATTTCCAGACGAAAATGTGAAGTGGTGCTTGCAGTGGCAAAACTCACCACCCGGTTGCTAGGGTGTTCTGGGTGGTTGCTAGTTGGTTGTCAGGGTATTCTGGGTGGTTGCTATGCAGTTGCTAGGGTATTATGGGTGGTTGCCAATGTGTTCTGGGTAGTTGCTAAGGTGTTGCTAGGTGGTTGCTAGGGTGTTCTGGGTGGTTGCTAGGGTGTTGCTAGGTTGTTAGTAGGCGGTTGTTAGGGTGTTCTGGATGGTTGCTAGGTGGTTGCTAGGGTGTTTCTAAGGTGTTCTGGAAGGTTGCTAGGCAGTTGCTAGGGTGTTGCACGGTGGTTGCTAAGGTGTTGCTAGGTGGTTGCTAGGGTGTTGCTAGGCGGTTGCTAGGGTGTTCTGGGTGGTTGCTAGGGTGTTGCTAGGTGGTTGCTAGGGTATTGCAAGGTGGTTGCTAGGGTGTTGCTAAGGTGTTCTGGATGGTTGCTAGGCGGTTGCTAGGGTGTTGCTCGGTGGTTGCTATGGTGTTGCTAGGTGGTTGCTAGGGTGTTCTGGGTGGTTGCTAAGGTGTTGCTAGGTGGTTGCTATGGTGTTTGGGGTGGTTGCTAGGGTGTTGCTAGGTGGTTGCTAGGGTGTTGCTAAGGTGTTCTGGATAGTTTCTAGGCGGTTGCTAGGGTGTTGCTATGCGGTTGCTAGGGTGTTCTGGGTGGTTGCTATGGTGTTGTTAGGTTGTTGCTAGGGTATTCTAGGTAGTTGCTATGGTATTACTAGGTGGTTGGTAGTGTTCACATATGGTTATTATAGAGTTTTTATATTGTTCATGGCATGATTTAGCACTTAGCTAATCAATATTAGCATGTAGCTATTCACAGCTAGCATGTTTAGCATTTTGAAAGTTCTATGTGCTAGCATGAGTCAAAAGACCCAACCCCCATCGTGATACAATGTTCTGATGCTGAGATATAGCTGTTACAAAATGGTTGCTAGGGTACTCTGTTTGGTTGCTAGGGAGTGGCTTGGCAGCTTCCAATCATGAAGCTCCAAAGTCAATGTGAATGTATAAACCAACCCCCATCTCTATACGATGTTCTGATAAAGAGATGTAGGCCTTGCAAAATGGTTGCTAGGGTACTCTTTTTGGTTGCTAGGGAGTGGCTTGGCAGCTGCCAATCATGAATCTCCAAAGGCTGCTTGTCAGTATAATTGATATAATACAACTCCCAAGCCTGTATGACATTCAGAATGGAAGATATCCCTCTTTAAAATTTGGTTGCTAAGGTGCTCGATAATGGTTGCTAGGGTGTGGCCAGAAATTGTTGAGGTGATTCATGATTGGCTGTTTGCTACCCCGAGTCAAACGAGACCACCCTTGTGTTTCTATGACACTTCTATCCGGAGATATCCCTTTGATCTCTTTCAATGGAAGTCTATGGGAGTTGTTGCTAAGGTGCTCTATATGGTTGCTAGGGCGTGGCTTGATAGCTTCACAATGATCCTGAGAGACTGATTGGTCGTCTGAGTAAAATGAGCCCGCCCCCTTGTCTCTATGACACTATGATCCAGAGCTATGTTCAATACAAAATCCCTATGCAATTTACCATAGTAGGAAAAACACATGCATTTGATGGGACATCCTTCACCATAGTAAGTCAATGGGGAAAATTTTGGGTAGCTCCTGCCCCCCAGGGGTGCAACTTTTACCCCATTGTGAGGTATGTTCTTACAGAGGCTGCCAGCCTCTTCAAATGTGGCAAATCACACGTTTTTCCGAAATCGTTGTTCGGAGCTATGAGTCGTCAAAGTTTGTCTCAATGTTAAGTCTATGGGATTTTTTGGAAATTTGTTCGCCCCTGGGTCGAACACCGTACCCCCGATCTCTGATAAAAGTGATAGGACACTTCTCTTCAATAGGCCGCACGATTTGATGCCTCATTCATGGGTCTGTGACAAAAACTGTGGACGTAGGAGTGCGCCAAACTTTTTCCTGGAATAGTATAATGCTATACTAGAAATTTTAAATAACATTGGGGTCAATGGGGGAAAATTTGGGCAGCTCCTGCCCCCCAGGGGTGCAACTTTTACCCCATTGTGAGGTATGTTCTTACAGAGCCTGTCAGCCTCTTCAAATGTGGTAAATCGCAGGCTTCTGTGAAATTCTCGCTCGGAGCTATGAGTCGTCAAAGTTTGTCGCAATGTTAAGTCTATGGGATTTTTGGGAAATTTGTTCGCCCTTCGGGCGAACATCGTACCCCCGATCGCTTAGAAAAGTCATAGCACACCATTCCCGAATATTCCGCACGTTTTGAGACCTCATTCATGGGTGTGTGACAAAAACTGCGGGAGGAGTAGCGCGCCAAACTTTTGGGCCGACTCAAAAAACACAATAGTAATAGTGTTGCCTTGCTTTCAGCAAGCACCACTAACTAGAATGTACATTTCCAGAGGAAAATGTGAAGTGGTGCTTGCAGTGGCAAAACTCACCACCCGGTTGCTAGGGTGTTCTGGGTGGTTGCTAGGTGGTTGCTAGGGTGTTGCTAGGTGGTTGCTAGGGTGTTCTGTGTGGTTGCTAGGGTGTTGCTAGGTGGTTGCTAGGGTGTTCTGGGTGGTTGCTATGGTGTTGTTAGGCAGTTGCTAGGATATTCTGGGTGGTTGCTAGGGTGTTCTTGGTGGTTGCTAGGGTGTTCTGGGTGGTTGCTAGGTGGTTGCTAGGGTGTTGCTAGGAGGTTGCTTGGATGTTCTGGTATAGGTGGTTGGTAGTTGTCACAGATGGTTACTATGAAATTTGTAGCATTTTCTTGGCATGATTTAGCACTTAGCTAATCAATATTAGCATGTAGCTATTCACTGCTAGCATGTGTAGCATGTAGCAAGTCATGTTTGCTAACATGAGTAAAAAGAGCCAAACCCCATCTCTATACGATGTTTTGATGCAGAGATATAGGTCTTGAAAAACGGTTGCTAGGGTACTCTGTTTGGTTGCTAGGGAGTGGCTTGGCAGCTGCCAATCATGAAGCTCCAAAGTCATTGTGAATGTATAAACCAACCCCCATCTCTATACGATGTTTTGATGCAGAGATATAGGTCGTGCAAAATGGTTGCTAGGGTACTCTGTTTGGTTGCTAGGGAGTGGCTTGGCAGCTGCCAATCATGAATCTCCAAAGGCTGCTTGTCAGTATGAATGATATAAACCAACTCCCATGCCTCTATGACATTCAGAATGGAAGATATCCCTCTTTGGATTTTGGTTGCTAAGGTGCTCTACAATGGTTGCTAGGGCATGGCCAGAAATTGTTGAGGTGATTCATGATTGGCTGTTTGCTGGCCCAAGTCAAACGAGCCCACCCTCATGTTTCTATGACACTTATATCCTGAGATATCCCTTTGATCTCTTTTAATGGAAGTCTATGGGAGTTGTTGCTAAGGTGCTCTAAATGGTTGCTAGGGGGTGGCTTAATAGCTTTACAATGATGCTGAGAGACTGATTGGTCGTCTGAGTAAAATGAGCCTGCCCCCTTGTCTCTATGACACTGTGATCCAGAGCTATGTCAAATACAAAATCCGTATGCAATTTACCATAGTAGGAAAAACACTAAAAGTCTATGGGACTTTTTTACCCAATGATTTGCCCCTGGGGCGAACACCGTACCCCCGATCGCTACGAAAAGTCACAGCACACCTCTCCTCAATAATCCGCAAAATTTGACGCCTCAATCAGGGGTCTGTGATGTCGGCGTGTATTTTTTAACAGATGATTACTATTTAGTCTCTAAAATGAGTTTTTATAGAGTTTTTATAGAGTTATTTAGTATGGCACGAGGCCTGCGGCCTCGTGCCTATCGCCCACGGTTGCTAGGGTGCTGTAACTGGTTGCTATGGTGTGACCATGAAGATTTTAGGCCATTATTTACTGGATGCTTGATTAAATAAATCCTCCTAGGGAGAGAGAGAGGTCTGCCTGACAGCAGGGCTGTCAGGCCCTTTTGTGTCTGTGAGAAAGTGACAGTTGGGATTTGAATTTTTGAAAATCCCCCAATGTTTAGTCAAAATCGCTGATACTTGGCCTCGAACAAACCTCCCTAGAGACAAAACTATAGGTTGTATCAGCGAAATGACCTGACCGTTAGCAAGACAAGGCCTTTGTGATCGCTGTGATGTATTTTTTGTGTGGATAGAGTTAAAAAAAGGGACCACTTTGGCAAGTTAAAAAACTGGTCCGTAATGCTTTGATTACTAAAGTTTGACCTGAATTTATAATTGCTGCCAATGGAGGATCGTCTGTCACTCCTGTCGTTTGGAAGGACACAGAGAAAAAACTATAAGTCCGAGGGATTTACTAAACACACGAGAGGAACCACAACAAAAATACCTACGTTTTAAGTATATTTTCATGGCCAAAGAGTGAAGATTGTGGCCAGGCCAGCGATTTAAAAATTATTTTTTAGCATTAGTTTTCAAGCTGGCTCACTCTAGCTTATGACATCACGTGCTCTAGCTCTGAACAGTCTCTCTCATTCACTCCCATTATAATTTCAGAAACGGCTTGAAAAAACATCATGAGACTAAAGTAGAGATTGTGAAAAAAGTATAATAGATATCAAAAAGTTGAATACAACTTTAATAGCTGACAAATTTCTCAACATTTTAAAGTTTTAATGGCTGAAATAGCTGTCAAAATAGGGCTGTCAGGCCCCTTTTTGTGTCTGTGAGAAAGTGACAGTTGTGATTAGAATTTTTGAAAATTCCCCATAGGAAATGACTTGGGACTTTTTTGGCCGCTTTTTCGTCCGCTGTGCGAACATCGTACACCCGATCTCTTAGAAAAGTCATAGCACACCATTCCCGAACAAGCCGCACGTTTTGACACCTCTCTTATGGGTCTGTGACAAAAGCTGCGGGAGGAGTAGCGCGCCGAAATTTGTACGGAATAAGAAGAAGAAGAAGTAGAGGAAAAATAACTAGAAAAATTGCATTTCCTGCGGAATATGCGTGTGAATGCTTCAAAAGCTGAACTGAAATGCTTAAAAAAAAAATATTGCAGTTCAAACAACAGCAAAACAGAGCAAAAAAGAAAAAAAGCTTAATTCAAATGCATTTAATAAGCTGAAATGCAAAACAAGATCCAAAAAATTGTAGAAAACTACAAGTTTACTTAGAGAGGTAAAGAGAGGTAGAGATGTAGACACAGAGGTAAAGAAATATAGGGGTAGAGAAAGAGACAGAGGTAGAGAAGTAAAGGAGTACAAAAAAGAAAGGTAGAGAAAGACAGGGGGTAGGTAGATAGATAGATAGATAGATAGATAGATAGATAGATAGATAGATAGATAGATAGATAGATAGACAGACTGTAGATAGATAGATAGATAGATAGATAGATAATTAGAAAGAAAGAAAGGATTAGTTAGAAAGAAAGAAAGAAAGAAAGAAAGAAAGAAAGAAAGAAAGAAAGAAAGAAAGAAAGAAAGAAAGAAAGAATTAGTTAGAAAGAAAGATGGATTTAAAAGAAAGAAAGAAAGAAAGAAAGGATTAGTGAGAGAGAAAGAAAGAAAGGATTAGTTAGTTAGAAAGAAAGAAAGAAAAGAAAGAAATATGGATTAGAAAGAAAGAAAGAATTAGTTAGAAAGAAAGATGGATTTGAAAGAAGAAGAAAGAAAGAAAGAAAGAATTAGTGAGAAAGAAAGGATTAGTTAGTTAGAAAGAAAGATGGATTTGATAGATAGATAGATAGATAGATAGATAGATAGATAGATAGATAGATAGATAGATAGATAGATAGATGGATGGATTATTAGAAAGAAAGAAAGAAAGAAAGAAAGATGGATTAGGTAGAAGAAAGAAAGAAAGAAGAAAGAAAGAAAGAAAGAAAGAAAGAAAGAAAGAAAGATGGATTAGGTAGAAAGAAAGAAAGAAAGAAAGAAAGAAAGAAAGAAAGAAAGATGAATTAGGTAGAAAGAAGAAAGAAAGAAAGAAAGAAAGAAAGAAAGAAAGAAAGAAAGAAAGAAAGAAAGAAAGAAGGATTAGGTAGAAAGGAAGAAAGAAGATGGATTAGGTAGAAAGATAGATAGATAGATAGATAGATAGATAGATAGATAGATTATTCAAAATAAAGAAAAAGAAAGAAAGAAAGAAAGATAAAAAGAAAAAAGAAAGAAAGATTAGTTAGAAAGAAATATGGATTTGAAAGAAAGAAAGAAAGGATTAGTAAGAAAGAAATATGAATTTGAAAGAAAGAAAGAAAGAACGAAAGAAAGATAGATAGATAGATAGATAGATTATTAGAAATAAAGAAAAAAGAAAGAAAGAAAGAAAAATAGATGATAGATAGATGAAAGAAAGAAAGAAAGCAATGATTAGTAAGAAAGAAATATGAATTTGAAAGAAAGAAAGAAAGAAAGAATTAGTTAGAAAGAAAGATGGATTTGAAAGGATGAAAAAAGAAAGAAAGGATTAGTTAGAAATAAAGAAAGGATTAGTTAGAAAGAAAGAAGGAAAGATATATTGGTTAGAAAGAAAGACAGATAGTATAGTTAGAAAGAAAGAAAGATTATTTAGAAAGAAAGAACGATAGATCAGTTAGAAAGATAGATAGTATAGCTAGAAAGAAAAGATTATTTAGAAAGAAAGATAGTATAGTTAGAAAGAAAGATAGATTATCTAGAAAGAAAGAAAGATAGATTAGTTAGAAATATAGATGGATTAGATAGATAGATAGATAGATAGATAGATAGATAGATAGATAGATAGATAGATAGATAGATAGATAGATAGATAGATAGATAGATAGATACACAGATAGATACACAGATAGATACATACATAGTCTATACATAGATAGATCATTATAGATCATTTGGACACAGAAAGTCAAATAGTTAAGACAGGCAGATGGATAGAAGAGGATAAAAGGAAGAGTAGAAAGGAGAAGAGATTATGAAAGGAGGGTAGAATAGGAGGACAGGAGGAGTAGAGGATTGGAGGAGGAGAAGAGGAGGGAAGAGAGAGGGAGAACAGGAGAAGTAGAGGCATAAATGCAACAAAAACTTGTAGTATCCTTCAGAAAAGAGCTGAGTGACTGTCCACCAATCAGAAAACAGGACCAATTATGTGTGTCTCCCTTTGATCTTTGCTAATCAGCATCACCTGTGCAATCAGCTTTCCTATTTAGACAGAGGCCAAAATTGCTGATACTTGGCCTCGAACAAACCTCAATAGAGACAAAACTATAGGTTGTATTGGCGAAATGACCTGACCGTGAGCGAGACAAGGCCTTTGTGAACGATGTGATGTATTTTTTTTGTGGATCGAGTTAAAAAAAGGGACCACTTTGGCAAGTTAAAAAACTGGTTTGTATTGCTCTGATCACAAAAGTTTGACCTGAATTTATAATTGCTGTCAATGGAGGAATGTCTGTCACTCTTGTCCTTTGGAAGGACACAGTGAAAAAACTATAAGTCCCAGGGATTTACTAAACACATGAGAGGAACCACAACAAAAATACCTACGTTTCAAGTATAATTTTATGCCCAAAGAGTGAAAATTGTGGCCAGGCCAGCGATTTAAAAATTATTTTTTAGCATTAGGTTTCAAGCTGGCTCACTCTAGCACGTGCTCTAGCTCTGAACAGTCTCTCTCATTCACTCCCATTATAATTTCAGAAACGGGTTGAAAAACATCATGAGACTAAAGTAGAGATTGTGAAAAAAGTATAATAGATATCAAAAAGTTGAATACAACTTTAATAGCTTACAAATTTCTCAACATTTTAAAGTTTAAATGACAGAAATAGCTGAAAGTATGCAGAAGTTGTAGGCTTTGAAAGCAGAAGGAGCATAAAACAGAATTTGAAGAATTCTCCATTGACTTCCATGTTAAAAAATATGCACAAAAAGTTTAATAATTTAAAAATTATAAAGGTTATAAAAAAGAAAAGTAATAGCACACATGTCCTTGAAAAGCTGCACATTTTGATACTTGAATGGTTTTTGTAGCACAAAGTAGAGAGGAGAAGAAAGCGACCGAAAAACGTACGGAAGAATACGGAATAATAATAAGAAAGATTTGGATTTCAAGAGTGTGAATGCTTGAAGCATTCACACTAATAAGTATGCAGGATAACAATAGTGTTGCTTTGCAAGCACCACTAATGATGACAAAAACAAGTTCGAACAACTAAAATGCACAAATATTCGTGGGTTGGTTATAGTCTGTGTTAAGAACAGAGATAGGATTCATAGCTGTAAGAGGTCAGAAAGTGTTGGACGGTAGAGGTCAGTTTCAGATGTGTAATTATGAAGGGGAGATGCGAGTTCCATTGCAATGAAGTCTGTTATAAGATTTTTCCAAATGTTAATGTGTAATTTATTTCTGGTTTTCCAGTTCATGAGGATAGTTTTCTTGGCGATGGTTAGCGCTATGAGGAGTATTTTAGAGTTTATAGTTTTATCAGTGATTATTGTGAGGTCCCCCAGCAAGCAAAGGGAAGGCGACAATGGGATGTGGCAGCCAACTATAGTGGATAGTGATTGTGTGACCTCTTCCCAAAAGTGTTTGATTGGAGTGCAGTGCCAGGTTGCATGGATGTATGTATCTGTAGAATTTTGATTGCAATGTGTGCAAACTTCTGATGTGAAACCCATTTTAGCTAATCTATTGCCTGTGTAATGTGTTCTGTGGAGTATTTTGTATTGTATTAACTGAAGATTCGCATTTTTGGACATGAGATAGATGTTTTTACAGATTTGGGTCCAGAAGTTGGCATCAGGGGCTATTGAAAGATCATTTTCCCATTTTATTG
The DNA here is from genome assembly GCF_016745375.1 of Pimephales promelas. The sequence goes on along the minus strand of NW_024121178.1, from coordinate 142,948 downwards.
TTGGTAAGTATATAGTCTGAAGTTGATTTGAGATAATTTTGTATATTTTAGAGAGCAGTTTTTTTGGAGAGGAAATGGTCCACTACATTTCTACAACTTCTATTACATTTTCGTTACATTTTCTGATCAGTTTTCCCCCTGCCAAAACGTAATCTGACCGTCCGTTCGTTGCACGTTGTCTCACCAGTGACGTTTGGTTGCCATAGATACAGTATCAACCCGGTCACACTAAATGCGTCTCACACGCAATCATGCAACTCATACGCGAAAATTTGTTTTTACGTGCATAGGAAACACACCGTGTGTAATATATGTTTGGTTTGGTTAGGATTATGGCAAGCCAAGAGGTTCAGAATTACACCATAAATGAATCGCGTTTACTACCAAACATAGTTATTAACATATAGTAAGGATAAGCATGATATTGCCTAATTGCAAGCTTGTTTCAGAAATGGTGACATTTTTTTTCCATCATTATAGGAGTAGGCTATTAGGTTGAATGAGTTAGAATTAAATGTTTTATTAATCATTAGAAAATAGACATTAAGATAATAAATTGTTATGCAAGTACTTTTACTTTTAATACTTAAAGTACATTTAAAATAAAGTACTTTTTACTTAAGTATGGTTGTCATTGTGTTACTTCTACTTTTACTAAAGTAAATATTTATCTGGGTATTTGTACTTTTACTTAAGTACTGAGATTCAGTACTTCCTCCACCACTGCCTAAAGTCACTATTTTTTTTTTTTTTTGTTATAGAGCGCATTAGTAATGTGGGCCTATCTGCTTATTACACAAACTAGCAAAATATAAAAAATTAAAGGATAACAATGTGTAAGATTATTATTGTGCACATAAAGATATAATGGAAAATTCCATCATGTAAATAGCAATCCGCCAAGGTGCGAGCGCAACTGGCTTTTAATAGGAATGGAAGATGAGACTCTGATTGGTTTATTTCATGCTAAGCCCAAAAAACACCCATTACTCATTAACAGAATCGGGACAACCCTTTTAGACCATGCGCCGACTATTTTTCTCATCGTTAAATTAGCAAAAGTGGATTTGGACACACCCTTAGTGCAATTGTGCCCTGCACTTTTAATACGCTTAGATCGTTAAAATAGGGCCCTGGGTATTAGTTAAAATCCTCGTGTGGTGAAAATCAAGTTTTTAATGTCGTTTATGTCTATGTGATGTTTGTAACATGTGATGTTTTAAGACTAACCATGCACAAATTCATAAATCAACACCATTGCTGAATATTTTCTCTTGAAAACTGAAGTGATCCATAGACAGTCTAAAAAATGCGCTTTGAAATCGTTGTTTTTTTTTTTTTTTTTACTTTAAGTTGTAACCAATCACGTCATCGCGGCGGCAGGCTTTATCATATCATTAACTACTACGAAGTAGGTGAGTTTCAAAAGATGCCAGGTTATTCCGGTATATTTTTATAGTGATCTGAAAAAATCTGGTAAATTTGGCAATATGGCGAGTGTATGATGTATATTACGATGATATGATGAACTATATGCCTTTCTCCACTGACGTTCTCAGTTGTTCAAAGCGTTTTTGATGATTGTTAGAAGACGGCTGTCTGACTCTAAGAGGGCGAATGGGAACATTGTTTGTGTAACGTTAGCAACACATTATTAGCTGTTTGAAAACATAGTCAAGCAAAAGGCTAATCATATTAATTACTGTTATGTGTCCGACATTGTGCAGCATGTATCGAAAGTTGGCCCAAGTGAATCTGTCAGCTGGCATGAGTGAGTGGAGGTGGGGCTAATTAGCATATTAATAACGGCTTTAAATTAAGCTGTTTAGGGAGAAATATTAGTGTTTACAGTCAGGCTAATGGCTTCGCCAAGGTAGCCCATTAACTCTGCGGAGCTAAAGGATATTCCAGGAAATAATGAATGTAGAAAAAAGAGGCATATTTTATACTCGTCTTTTAACTAGCAGCTCTCTTCAATGGCCAATCCATCTAAGTATGGAATAATTGGGTATTTAAATAACACTCTCTGCACAGAATGCACTGTTAAGAGAGATGGCTGTGGTTTGTACAGTATATATTATTGTTGGAACAATGTAAGAGCCACATTCCAAATGTCTTATCTCAATTATTAGAAAACAAATGATGTATTCGTATTGGGTTGGCAAAAATGAAGCATATATTTGGTTCATTGAGCTTCAAGGTTAATGAAAGTCCCTGTTTCAATTCTGTCTCTGTCATCTCTGTTTTCATTGGCTGATAAGTGTCTTCATCATTTCCCAGCAAAGTCTTTTCCTTTTCTCATCTTTTTTTCTTCTTCTCTGTCACAGTCGAGTTGTTTTTATCGGCCTGTCTGTGCATCTGTAATCCCTGACGTGCACTGACAGGAGCACTGGCCAGTCAGTTGGAAAAAGGCTTAATTACAGTGGGCGTTTAAGATGGCAATAGAAGGCAAACATGTTTAACCTTCAAACAGTCACTGTCTACAGTCATGCTGTTGGGTGTGTGCTGGGCTAAAGTCAAGGTGGTAACCAATAGGTTAAGGGTTAAAAGCTCACAAGGAGTGTCCTATTGTGTCCTTGAATCTCAAGTTAGATTAGTCCCTCTAAAAAGGAAGTGATACCAAAAACATCAAAAGCTTACAATGACTTCAGTCCTTACTAGGGAGTTATCATGCTTTTCGCTTTAGAACACATTTCTAAATAATTAGCAATTTACTATTGGTATTTGGTTATATTTGATTACTACTAGTGGGTTTCCTTTACTTTTGAATCAATTATACATTGTACATTACTATTATTATTTATGAACATGTCGTTCTAAGTAGTCCAAATTGGGAGGTATGGAAAAATAGTAGTTACTGATTTCACAATAGCTTATAGTGAACTACCTCATTCAACTGAGCACTATTTCTACTAATTCAAAAATCAGAGATTAGTAGTTAGTAGTTAGACCTAAATAGCTTCTTCTTCTTTTGACATTATTGGCTATATTTCTTTTTCTCTTCTTCTTTAGGATCCAAAGTTCCAAGAAAATAAGGCAGAGTATTTTCAATTAGCTGGTATTATGAAAGTTAATTATGTATTATCAGATTAAATATTACGCATAATATTTGCTAACAGTTGATTTCGATACTCCACAATCTACTTTGCAACTATATTCAACTACCAATCATTAGAGTAGTAGATCCTATAATTTACTTTGTAAGTGCTTGTCGATTTATTCTACTAACCCTAACCTAAAGGAGTCGTTCACTTTAAAAAAAAAAACAACTTTTGCTGATAATTTACTCACCCCCATGTCATCCAAGATGTCCATGTCATTCTTTCTTCAGTTAAAAAGAAATTAAAGTTTTTGATGAAAACATTCCAGGATTTTTCTCCATAATGCACTTTACTGGTAACCAAATGGTTCAAGGTACAAAAGACAGTTTCAGTGCAAACTGCAAATTGTTCAAAGGGCTTTAAACGATTCCAGGCGATGAATAAGGGTCTTATCAAGCGAATCGATTGCTTATTTAAAAAACAGTGTTTAAGTTTTATAAGCTCAAATGGTTGCCTTGCTCTGTTCTGTGATGCGCTTTCGTGACTCTCCTGTTTGAACTCGTTCATCAAAATGCACAAATCTTTTTCTGAGTCAATTCGTTCATTTCGTTCATTGAATGAACCAAATGACACGAAAAAAGATTTGTTCATTTTGATCAACGAGTTTGAACAGGAGAGTCATGAACGCACATCACAGAACAGAGCAAGGCTACCATTTTTTTCTTCTTTTTTTAAATATGCAATCGTTTCGCTTGATTCTTTCGCCTATTCAACATCTGGAATCATTTAAAGCCCTTTGAACAGTTTGCACTGAATCTGTCCTTTGGACCTTGAACCATTTAGTTACCAGTAAAGTGCATTATATGGAGAACAAATATTTTCATCAAAAACCTTAATTTCTTTTCGACTGAAGAAAGAATGTCATGGATATCTTGGATGACATGGGTGTTGAGTAAATTATCAGCAAAAGTGAACTATTCATTTAACAGTCTACTTATACTTTAATCAGAGTTATGAGTTTTTGCAAATTAATAAGAGTTAGTTGACATGTAGTTGCAAAGTTCTTAACAGTTATGTCTAAAATAGACTATCGTAAATAAAGTGTAACCTAATATTTACCTTTTAAGCTTAGTTGGTGACGAAGAGAAGTGAATGCAGAGGTGTGTGAGAGAGAGAGTTTTGCAAAAGAAGGGCCAACTTATATTTGCTGGCACAAAAATCCTTTCCATCTATTTGTGTTTGTGTTAATGTGGTACTCTTTGCCTTCTGAAGTTTGAAGGTTACTCATTCAGGGTGAACATTTAGAGTTGTAATGCAGAGTAACACATTTGCCTTCTAGTAAACTCTATGTTCTGATCGTTGTTCACCCTGCAGTACATGATGAATGTTGTCTTGCTGTTTGTTTTCGTGAATCATTTTCTTGGTACTGTAGTTGCAGGGCAGGGGTTCTGGAGATCCAGCAGCAGTCTCCAGCATCACGCAGATGAGGGGCTAGTCACTGCGCTGGTGAACGGTGGACCCATTAGTAGCACGCCTCGTGCATTCACACCATGCCACGGCAGAATGTCATCACAGAGGCTGTGCTTCTCAGGTAAATAGTCTTCATTACTTGAACAACAATAGACGTGTGTAGAAATTTAATTTGATGTGAATGAAAAGGGGGCTGCAAAGAACAACTTTATTCTGTAACTTTTTTTGGACACCATGATACATTTTTTTCAGGTTTCTTTGATGAATAGAACATTCAAAAGAACAGCGTTAATTTGAAATAGAAATCTGAAAAAAAAAAATATATATATATATATTCCGTCACGTTTGATAAATTTAATTCATCCTTGCTAAATTAATTTCTTTAAAAATAAATAAATAAAAATTACTTACTTCTGACCCCAAAGTTTGAAGATGCAGATTTACAAATGAGATTTCAGTGCAAGATTTTCAATGAATTTCTTATAATGCAATGCACAAACTACTTTTATGGTGCTTTTTCATCCTGTTTCAAGTTTGAAAGCGCTGGTCACTGTCTGCTTCTATTGAATGGACAAGAACATTTAATTTTTGTGTGCATCTATTCCAAACTGGTTTGTAATAGATGACGAAAAGACAGATTTTTTACTTTATTTGGCAAACTATCTCTTCAAGGGAAGGTATCAATCATATTAATCGCTTCCTAAGGTCTATTTAGCACATCTAGGCCCTTGTCATACACTAGGAAACAGTCTGAGTACAATAAAACCTTCAGCTCTACTCTTTCTTTTTCTTCTGTGTGCAGACTTAGTCCAGATTATAAAATGTTGAGCCTGTCTGATGTTGTATCTTTGCTGTGACTAAACGATTATTTACAGAGAGCGTCTTCCAACCCTTCGGACACGGCGTTATGGCCAACGGGACATCAATGACATGGCTGTAGAATAGTCGCGCTAACCCTCAGCAATGGCATGATTTATTGGCTCCCGCCCGTAATTAAAGCCGAGCTGATTCCTGAGCTTTCTGTGCCTGCACACACGGCTGAGGTTTCATAAAGAGATTACCGTGGGTTGCCGCATACGGGAGTGCAGGGAATGCGTCCAACGGTGCTCTCCCCAATCTCTCAGCTCAGCTCAGATCAGCTCAGCTAGCTAGCTCAGTTTATCAGTCTTGCTTTCTCTACCTCTCGACAAATCTTCCTCTCTGCCTCTCAGCTCATCACTCGCAGGTCTGCAGAGGAGGGAAAAATAATCTGTTTAACAGCATGACAGCTGTGATTTCAGCTGGTGCAAATCAAAGCGTCAGATATCCGTCCATGCTCTCTTGTCTGCCTTTCTCTTTCTCTCTCTCCCGTTCATTCTCTTTTTGTCTCGTATACTTGTGTCAGGTTAGACACGCTAGAATGAGCCTTGTGCATCGGGGGACACTCAAAGCCGTTGGCTCCCGAGTCCAAATCGTGGGAAGCGATATCAGCTAATACACAATCACCCCTGCAACAGTATGTCACCTGGGCATTTTAGTTGTGAACTGCTATTTTTTAAATAAATCTTTTCAGTTAAATGAATAATTATTGCTCACTTCTACATTACCATCCAAATGTTTGGGATCAGTAACATTCTTAAATAAAAATACTTTTATTCAGCAAGAACGCATTAAATTGATCAAAAGTGACTTTTGTGTTCGAATCCACTGAGAGACACCAATGTGTCCCTGAGCAAGACACTTAACCCCTAGTTGCTCCAGAGGCGTGCAACCTCTGACATATATAGCAATTGTAAATCGCTTTGGAAAAAAGCGTCAGCTAAATGAATAAATGTAAATGTAAATTCCATTTAAACTTTTATCTGACTCCATTTTATCAAGACCTCAAATTTAGATTAGAATCCCAGCTAGTTAGTGATCATTTATTCAATTAGTTTAGCAACACATTTAATTATTCTATTTAACTCTTTACTCTTATTATCCTCGTTCATTCGGGTGCCAAAGTCTCACATGGCCGTTAATATTAAAATAACCGTTTTTGGTCACTAAACACTCACTAAATTTCAGCCCGTTCTCATCCCAAGGCATCATATACTGACGCTTTTGACGTTTCGTCAATATGAGACGTAGATATATATGGGCCAGAAGGCGCCTCCTAGTGGTCTAACCCTAACCCTACCCCAGAACAAAACTTACTCATAACCAAACAAAGCTCTGTGCATGTTATATTGACGCTAAAGTGTGCCATGTGCGTTGGATTTAGACAAAATTTCAAAAGCGACACTATATGACGCCCTAGGATGAGAACGGGTTGTTAAATTTATGTATAGCCCCCCATGGATATGTATACTCTTCAATTAAAGTAACGTTCACTTCAATCAGAGGTCAAGGCCATTAGCCTAACTACAGATACAAGCCGACATATTACTTCTCTGATAGTAGCTTTGGTTTGGTCATGCCATGGTTTCCCACTAGAGTAACATTACATTAAACAGAAGTAAGACTCACCCTATTTAGGTTGGTCGAGCAACATTTTGCTGTCCTAAACGGAAATTCCCTTTTTGTCTTTACATCGAAAGTACACTTGAATTAATATTAGCTGGTACTCTAAATTTGAAGTTGGTGTGCCCTATGCTCCACTCAAAACTGGACATTAGTCCGTTAATAATCTGACGCAGCTTTGCGGTAACAGTGGATACAACGCAATCTATAAAGTTAATCATTTCAGAGTAGGTCAGAATAAATCCAAATGTAACGATTTATTATTAGTCAGGTAAATGTATCATGCCAATTACATAATCAGATAATCAATACAATAACATCAAATGCTGTGAGATATATAAGCTACCTGACATGAGAAAAATCCATGATGCTTAGTGTCTTGAGGACATTCAGCTTCACTGGCTGATCTGAGCTACAAATCGCCCCGAGCCTCTTGAGACATTTCTTTAGATACTCAAGACCAAGAAAGAAACCTAAACGTATACTAAATCAAGTGTAGTGTCAGTTCTGGCAGGTCACGTTAGTCAAGCTCGCATCAGCTGACTCTCAGCTGATCCACCTCTACTTATAGGAATACAAGCTTTGAAGATGGGATGGAAATTTGCATTAATCACTGTTTCCAGAGTTTACACCTTTTGAGGGAAGTAGAGCTGTGTGTCGTCTGCATAGCTGTGTTAAGCAATTTGGTTCTTTGGCTCATTGGGAGCCTATACAGTACATGTTGAATAGGAGTGGTGCAAGAATTGAGCCTTGAGGGACTCCGCATGTCCACTCAGACTTATGGTCTCCAATACTCATGGTCTCCTATACTCGCATAATAACCTCTCCCTTTTGAGTATGACCTGAACCATTTTAGGACTATCCCAGAAAACTCCACCCAGTTTTCCAACTTGTCAAGAAGTATGTCGCGATCGACAGTGTCAAATGCCTCACTGAGGTCGAGTAGTACCAGTACTGATCATTTGCCTGTATCAGTATTTAAGCAAATATCGTTTATTATCTTTATGAGCGCTCTCTCTGTGCTGTAACTGAGTAAAATGAGAATCAGCCCTCAGATGCCATGTCCCTAATTTATAGCGAAACATCTAGCATTAATAAGATCTCCAATGGATCCATTAAAAGTAGTTATTACTCCACCACCAGCGTTACCCTATTATCCAAAGTGGTTGAATGTCAAATTTGCGACCAAATGGTTTCGGGAAACTAGCTAGTTGATTTCTTCAATGATGCATCGTACTATGGTAGTTAAGCAGCAAGTTATGTCATTGCACTGGAAAATCTCCCCTGGTTGGGCCACAGACATGAATGATTCATCATGGTGTGTTTGCAGCCATTTTCTTATTGTTTCTCTTAAATGTCATGCATTTGTATTCTCATCAATGTATTATTATTCATTTTAGGCACCAAAAGCAGACGTTCTCCCATATCTTTTCGGCCCCCGAGCATCGATCCTCATCGGCCTGGCTCATCAAACCGCCCACTGTCTCGTGTCGCGCAGGAGATCAGGGAGGTCCAGACTGTGGAGCACCTTGATCTCCAGGACTCTAATGAGCATGAGGATGATTGCCTGGCTCTGGCTTGCCTTGAAGAAGAGTTCAGAAATATGAGCACTACACCATTAGATCAGGGTAAGGAGACTTACTGACTAAGAATTGTCTGGACTGCAGTTACTCAAATTAAGGATTTTGATTATTTTAAAAATGTATTAAAAAGTGAGTGTAATACCATATAAATAAAGGACAAGAAGATATAAAAGTTAGATCTGTAGCTATAGTTAGTCTATAAAATGGCCTTTTTAGCCATTATTTGGTGCAGATTATTAGAATAACAACTCCAGACATATTAGTTCAAATATAAGATTTTTTCTTTTTTGTGTGTGTGTTATATCGGAAACTGTCCCTAATTGTTAAGGGCTTTCAAATGCTTCATTGTGCAAATATAAAAGGTTTAAAATGTCCAAATGAATTCTGAAACTTACTGCTGCTTGTTACTGAGTAAAAAACAAATTTATTTCTGATATGTACTCATACACTTATCAAATATCCTTTTCATAAGAACAGCAGTAAAACATGGTACAATATGGTAACACTTTATAATAACAACTATATCGTTTTAAATATTATATACTGTAAATGAAGAGTTCAGATGCAAAAGCCTCTAAATGCCATTTGAAATTTTCTTCTAAAATGACCATTTTTATCAAGCTTGTATATTTCAGTTCAGTAATTTCACTTAAATGACAATTAATAGGTAATCTTCATTGCCATTTAAGTGAAATTACTGAACTTAAATATACAGGCTTGATAAAAATGATCATTTTAGAAGAAAATTTCAAATGGCACTTAAAGGCTTTTGCATCTGAACTCTTCAAATACATAATAAAATACATTTTATAGTATATACTATTAGATTTGTTTAATGTTTTTAAAGCTCACCAATGTTTTAAAGCTTATGCTTATGCACAATATTATGAGTAATATTGTGAAATATTGCAGTGTTTTTTAATTTGAATGTATTTTAAAGTGCCCCTATTGTGGGTTTTTTGAAAATTCCCTTTCATGATGTGTGTAATATATCTGTTTGTGAATGTTGTGCAAAGTTGTAACGTCGAAAGTGCACGATAAATAGTTATTGTCTCCCAAAAGAAAAAAAAAATGACTCTGAACCGCCCGTACGAGCCTTTTTTTTTAAAAATTCGAATCCTACTGCCCGCGAACAACTTGGCCAGCCCACAACAGGTTTTTTTACTGCCAACTGCTTCTCAAAACTCAGAGTTCAATGCAGGATTCGCAAAACGCTTGCTCTAGAAAGATGGGTCAGTGCTTAGTTTATTTGGACTAGCTTGCTAATTTTCCGGCTAACCGGCTAACTCACGTTATTACTGTGAGTGTCTTACTAAAATACTTCTGCTAAGCAGCTGTGGGCCGCTATTACCTAAAACTGTGTCTATTAATGCAGAATGTCTGTCATTCTTACTACTTCGATTTGTTTTACAAACGTTTGTTACATCAGTCATTCACATTAGTGCTCCACCCTCAAATGCACCATTATTTTTATAGTTCCTGCATAGACACTGCAATAAATTAGAAATATAAACATCAATTTGTTGATGGACAGGAATTACAGTTGAAAAATTTCATAATAGACCTCAAACTGAGTAGTGTATCACTGAGAAATGTCCTGCTGAAGTCGTCCTTGCGATGGAGGTTCTGGTTGAATAACTAGTTCTTCCAATGTTTCATCTTCATCATCGGACTCGCATTCTGATTGATATTGTGAAATTGGCGTCATTGTTACTGTCTTTACAGTTCAATCACTGAGCTTTAGGAAGTGTCCACACAGAGCTGACTACCAGTTATGGTAATGGCGTGTAGCTTCCGATAGGGTCTGTATGGTTTAGACGAATGACAACAGACTGGGCCATCTGGCCAATCAGAGCAGAGTAGCTCTCAGAAAGGAGGGATTTAGAGAGATTATGATTAAGATATGTTTAATTTGGAAAGGGCCATTTTCTATTTTCTTTTGGCTGTTTGTAATGTAACTGATTGTTACTGCTGGTTGCCAAGGTAACAGAGTTAGACTTGTCTAACACTATAGACCGGTCTAAAATGGCTTTGTGAAACCGACCCCAGACAAGTGAAACCCTGTCTTAATGATAGGCTGAATAAAAATATCGACCTCCTCAAAGCCGGATCATTCTGTACACCGGTCTTGTAATCTACGCTGCCTCGACAATGCGAGATAAGAGTCATTTATAATCGTCTTTCTTCCCTCGAGAAGAAAGTCAATAGGCGTGAGGCTGAAACACCCGAAAGCGCACGTCTTTTTCTTTCGCTGTACGCTTCAAGATATTTGTCAATGAACACACCCAGCACCCTCAAGAGCTGACTATGTATACCTTGCATCCAAACAGTATATGTCACCTCCCGAAGTTTAACTTGGGCAGGAAGACACACGCTTTTAGCTGTGCTTATGGTAACAGTTCAAGTTCCCACAGGACAGACAACATAAAATATGACAGACAGTTGTACACAGTGCCTGGCTGAAGTCCCTTTTTAGCTTCTGTGTATACCATCACATGTTACGTCATGATGCAGCACCAATCAGGATTGGATTAGTTTCGTTAATACTTCAGACGTGCTACGCTGGGGGCATTCCCCAAAGTGTCGTATCGACGCAGTGCGAGTTTCCCCGAAAGGCAACAGTTGTGCTGCTTCATTTTTGTGGAAACTATAATACATTTTTTTTTTAGGATTCTTTCATGAATATTAAATTCAAATGAACAGCATTTATTTCAAGTAGAATTATAATAGTAACATTACTAATTACTTTACTGTCACTTTTGATTCATTTTCTGCAAATATTGAATGTACATGCATCAGTAAGAATTTTTGTTAATAACTTTAATGAATGATTTATGAAAGGCCTTTTAATGTGTTACCAAGAACATTAATATGTTTAGATTTTCCCCTAGCACACACTTATGTGCCTAAATTATGTGCACGTGCCCCACAAAACAGCACACACCATGCGCTGGGTACCTGCTACTGTGGCATCTCACTCATTAGATCCCCTTATTAGAGTCAGCTCATTAGTGTTCAGTCTGCACACTCATTAAAAAACCCTCTCTAGCCCAGCACATGCATTCAGCCTTGATTAATTTGCTTATTTCAGCATTCATTCACATCCCGTAGGTGAACAGACACACTTATACGCTTACACTAACACAACTGCTGAGACCCACCGCAGAGGTGCACCACTCATGCACACACATGAAAATCTAGCTAAATCTAGCCAGATTTCATCTTCTCTTCAAAGATTACTGCCGGTATTTTTATGTTTTTTTTTTTCTCTCATTCGCTTTTAAAAGTAAGCAGCTTTTAAACGATTTAGTAATGACAGATACCTTGAGTGGACATCTTTGTGTATTTTCATGATGTTTTTATAACCATAATTCTTTTGGAAAGTTGTATTTTCTAAGTTGTTTCAGTTGGATGACTGGCAGCCAAATAAAAACATAAAATGTAATGGTAAAGCATAATGACATGCACTACAATTAAGAAGTTTGGGGTCAGTAGGATTTTTAAATGTTTTTGAAAGATGTTTCTTCTGTTCACCAAGGCTGCATTTACTTAATCAAAAATACAGTGAAAACAGTAATATTATGAAATACTAATACAGTTTAAACAAACATTTTCTATGTGAATATGTTTTGAAATGTAATTTTATTCCAGTGAAAAGGGCAAAGCTGGAAATCATTCAGAAATCCCTCTAATGTGCTGATTTGCTGATGTTGAAAATAGTTGCACTGCCTAATGTTTGTGGAAACATACTTTTCTTTCAGAGTTGGCTTTAGGCACAGCTGCACTACTTCCTGAACTTAAGCTACCTCCTTATTTCCTGTCTGCCATTATTGGCCAAACTTGATTCATTCGGGTATGTCTGATTTTTGTTACCGTGACTACTATTTTGTTGCCGTGAGGTCAGGCACACCTGAATTAATTAATTTGGTCAATAATGGCAGACAGCAAACAAGGAGCTGGCTTAAGTTCAGGAAGTAGTGCAGCTGTGCATAAAGCCAATTCTTTGATGAACAGAAAGCAAAAAAAAAGTGTTAAAGGGACACTTCACCCATTTGCATTAAGCTTTGTATCTTTAGAAACCCAGTCATATTTTTGAATGGTCATGGTTTATTCCCTTATTTTCCCCTGAGATGGGAGAAATAGTATTTAAGTGTTCCACATCCTGCTTTTTATGACGTAAAAATCATCATTTTGCATCATAAAAAGCAGGAAGTCACATTTCTTTGTATAAGAGTTGAGACTACAAACACTAGCTCATCATTATTCCAGGGGATGCGACCCACTCACACTACAGACCTATAACAGATCAGTGGGTGGGACTTCACTTGCAGATACTGAAATCAATGTCAACTTGATTATCTTGTTTGGAAGCTAAGCTAACAAGCGCTGTGGAGATAGGAAGTTATGATAATGACGGAAGAAACTAAACATGATATGGAAGAAGAGGATTTTGAAATTCTTCTGCTCGAATCCGATGTTCGTGGCTGTCTTTACGATCCGCAATATAGTTAAGAGCAGCCGAGGCACATAAAACTGTTGTTTTTGGAAGGAGGAGGCGGGAACCGACGAGCATTTAAACATTTTAATAGTAAAATAAACAAATACAAAACAAAAGTATAAGCCAACATCCCCTTACACACAACAGAAACAAAACACAACATAAAATCAGGCCTGTTCCTCTCTCAATCTGCACTGTCGTCGCTCCTCCGTGAGAGATGCAAGACCGGTGCGTCTCACAGGTGTCGTTTATTATCACTCACGTCACGCCACCGGCCTCGCGCCGCTCTCATGTCGCCCTCGTCCTGCTCGCCACAGCCAACTAACTAGACATTTTGTGTGAAATGAATTTCAAACTCGGGTGGCAGATAACATTAGCCTTGTTGACGGAAGAGTGATTACTCTGATGTGTGGCCTGTTCTGAATTAGTGGGAGTGGCTTGCGGAGCTGTGCAATGTGGTGCATTGTGGGAGTTGTTGTCTTGCATACAAATGCGCCCTAAAGTTATTTTCTGCCTTTTCTTGGTCAAGAGGGCACCAGATTCAAAATTTATTTTACATTTTAACTACATATATGACCCACTTTCAATAAAGATTAATGTTGAAATGGGTGAACTGCTCCTTTAAGTGTATGTATGTATGTATGTATGTTTAACAAGTGTATGCTAAAAGGCAGTCTACAATAAAATACCCTAAAATGTTTTCTTGGTAGGAATCTATGTGCAAGATTTACCAAATACCTCCCCCTCTATTGCCAACATCATCCATGTTCTTAAATATCAAGATTGCTACAAGCATTTTTTAAGCATTAGATATAAACCATGACAGCTTGCTCTGAGCAATATTTTAAGATTTATTTGTGTGTTTGTTGCTGTAATGATGGTATAGATGCTACACATTGGTCCTCCAGCAGTGTTGCTTTACCTTTCCTGTTAACATTATGTTTGTAATGTAATATTAGCATGTCTAAAGGCTGTGGCATATTTTTGGAAAGTGTTTTGTATTTCCGCCATGGCTCAAGAATTGCCTGTAAAACGTCCTTATCTGTGAGCCTCGGTTGTGGATATGTATTTGTGTACTTTTTTTGTGCACGATTAGACAGACAAATCTCTGCTGGAGGCTGACTGCTGCTTTGCTTTTGTTGCGTAGTGTGCTGTACGGTGCTGTAACGGGATTATAAGGCCTACTGAACACAGAGTATTTATGTGTATGTGTGAGTGTACAGGGGTATAAACATCCCTTACATCAACGCACTTTCAGACTGGCCAGAGCTCTGTGCTCGACATGCACACTACCACACAAAATACACCTTTACTCTTAACTCTTATATTTTCTCTACTACTTTCTGTTAAAATTTGCACAAACAACAACATGAATATCTGTCACTCTTTCACTCATGTTTTTTTTTCAGGGCAGCAAGAGCATGTGGGTGTGAATCTCTTGAAATCTAAAAATTAATGTCCTGGTTATTTCACTCCAAAATTCAAAAATAAATGATATTTTGCATAAAGAAAAAAAACAACTAGGATAAAAAATTAGGATGCATTTGTTTGGCTTTAATGACAGCAACACTGGAGCTGACTTGAACAATACCTGGTGATGACCATATTCTTCTCCAGCATGATTCGAGATGATCCAAAGAGAATTTTGTGCTTCAATGAAGATCTGACCGTCAGTGCAGTGTCACATGATCAATGCCAGTAATTATTTGATTGGGAAGAGTGCAGAGACTAAAATATTTCTTTACCCTTTCACATTATAAAGACCTGCTAGCCTACGCCTTGCCTCGTCGTCATCATCATCATCATCATGTGTAAAAAACTTTCTATAAAACTGTATAGCTCTAAAAAATCTTTTTCCATGATTATTCGACTGTGAATCATATCTTTTCAGTGAAATCTCAGATGTTTGAACTTCACAAAAAAATTAACTTCTGGAACAATTATGGGTGCAACTGTAAATATGTAATATATTAAATTATAATACTACGTATACTGTAAATAAATGATAAACTACATTTGTAGGTATCAGTGATATTTTAGTATTATGTATAAACAATTATAGTGTTTATTAATATTTTGAGCTTATATTTTTATATTTTCCCTTTCGGTCGGTCACTTTTGACTTTGTGTCAAAAAACCAATTCTAGGGATCGCTCTTGAGAGCTCCGAACACCTACTTGTTCAGAAAAGGCAAACAGAATTGGCCACGCCCAAGGACATATGGGTATATAAGGCAATCCGGCTGCACACACACTTAAGGTTTGTTTTTCGCAGACTTGTTACTATAAATAGCCATTTCCATTCACCACTATGAAAGAAGTGCTTGTTTCTGGAGTGGTATCTATGAGTATCTATAAGGCCCTGCCTCCTCAATCGTCACCAGTCACCGCCACAGCGGACCCAAGTATATTCACTTGAACCCATGTATTTTCAACACCTCGCTCACCATGAGTAGAAAGGGATGCAGAGCCTCCCTCCGTGGCTTCCCTTGCTCCCCTCACCTCAATCTAAAAGATGGTGGCCCACACAGTCACAGCGGCTTCGTCCTCCTATTTGGTGCTTTTTATTTGTGTTTTTTGCCACAAATAATGATAAAAGAGATGTGGCTGAACTCGCTCATACCCAACAACGCCACTGGGACAGAATCAAAGATTCCGGTGAGACCAAACGCAGTGGGCTTTGCACCTACGTACATGACAACTGGTTAACCAATGTCAATATTGTAGACAGTCACTGTTCTCCCGACCTAGAGTACTTGACTGTTAAATGCAGGCCCTTCTTCCTGCTTCACGAGTTTGCCGCTGTTATGTTTACAGTTGTTTACATCACACTGAATGCTAACTTTAACACAGGTCAAGGCTATATACTACATGCCATAAACTCTAACCAGACTACTCCAACTGATACTGTTCAAACCATAGCAGGGAATTTTTATCATGCAGACTTAAAAACTCTCTTATAAGCCTGCAATGCTCCAGAGACAAAGCCCTCTATAGTGCAGCCAGAGCTAGAGTCAGATCCATCAAGGTTGCGAAAACGGTGCAAAAACAGAGTACAAAAGAGAAAATAAGGTCCACTTCACACAAAACAACTCTGGCAGAGTATCTAGCATCTCATAAACTACAAAAGCAGTATTCACAAGACATCTGATGCTAATGCTTTGTTAGTAAAAGAACTCAATTGCTTTTTTCACCTGCTTCGAGGTGAGAGTGACAGAGACAGTCACACCACTCACTCACACCCACCCCCAAAGGCGCCCCATCATTTACTAGACTGGTGGCCAAAATACTGGACTTGGGTCTCTCCTCATCTATCTGGCATTGGATCAAGGACTTCCTGACCAACTGCCCCCAGATGGTTAGGTTAGGTTCCTATTCTTCTTCCACCGCAATGCTGATTGTACCCCAACCCATCCTACCAACAACATCATCAAATTCGCAAATGATATGACTGTTGTTGGACTCATCTCAGGAGAAGATGAAATCGCTTACAGAGATGAGTCGCTTAAGAGACTGACATAATGGTGTGGGTTAAACAACCATGCACTGAATACTTCTAAAACCAAAGAGCCGAAAGCACAAAATGGAACACACATCACTGTACATCAGCGGGGTCTGCGTGGAGAGGGTTCCAGTCTTTAGATTTCAGAACATAGTTGAGAATTTCTCCTGGATCGCAAACACCTCAGCGGCAGGCAAAAAGGCACAACAGTGACTCTACTTCTTGAGGATGCTTTGGAAGAACCACCTGCAAGAGCAGCTGCTAGTGTCCTTCTATCGCTGCTCCATTGAGTGTGTGACAACTTACTGCATCTCAACGTGGTACGCAAGCAGCTCAGTGGCTGACAAGAAAGTCCTCCAGGGGGTGATCAACTCAGCACAGAAAATCATTTAGCTGTCCTCTGCTTTCTTTAAAAGAAATTTACATAGCACACAGCTTTAAAAGAGCAGCAAACATCATAAATGACCTTTTCCACCCTGCACATCACTTGTTTGTACTGCTTCCCTCTGGTATGTGATTCAGGTCAAACAGAGTCAAGAACAGCTTCTACCCCAGCACCATATGGGAGTTGAACACTCCCAGGCACACATACACAAACTGAAAGAATGTGCCAATCTGATCTGGCATTTCATACCTAAATCCCACAGGTAAACTTCCTTGCAAAACCTCAATATACCTCTACTCCGTATGTTTACATTTTATATTACTTTGTATATGCTTATTTTGCACTTCGCCTTGACCGATTTCACTGTACTTGTAGTATGACAATAAAGAATCTTGAATCTTGAGCCCCCTACCTCGGGTACACTGGAGATTGTTCCACTAGTGCCACTCGTATGGAGTCTGGACTAGCGGGGCCCAGTTCATTGCACTGGTTCATCAGAACCATCTACCGCCCAGGTACAGTGGATTGCTTTTCACCTCTGTACAAGGAGACAACGCTCCTATCTTTCGGACGGAGATCACTGTCCTTCTAGAAACTTTCCCTTCCAGCCAAGATGAACTAACCAAGACCAATCTTAGATTTGTGAGTTTTGAATTTGGCCCTGTACAAGCTGCCAAAAAGCTCATTTAGAAACACGTTCTTTCATGGGTTCAACATCAAGATTGGTTTGCAACGATAGACCTGAAGGACATGTTCTTTCATGTCTCGATCCTTCCTTGGCATAGACCTTTTCGCATATAAGTACAAAGTGCATATAAGTACAAGGTCCTCCCCTGTCCCTGTTTCCTCACATCTTTATAAAGGTTATAGATGGTGCCCTTGCCCCTCTAAGTGAGGTGGGTATTCGACATACTCAACTACATTGATGACTGGCTAATCCTAGCTCACTTGCAAGAGTTGCTGTGTGCACACTGGGACCTGGTCCTTGAGCATCTAGCCCAATTTGGTCTTTGGGTCAACTGGAAGAAGAGCAAGCTCTCTCCTGTGCAGAGCATCTCTTTTCTTGGTGTGGTGTATCACCATGACATCACGTCTTTCTCAAGACCGTGCAGTCAGTGCTGAACTGCTCAAGGGCATATGGCTTTGCTTGGGTTGATGCACAAGATACCGCTTCAGCATTGGCTTCATGCGCAGGGACCAAGTGGTGAACTGCCAAGCAATCCCTCCTGATCACAGAAACCCAGCCATGTCTCTGCAGTGTCTAGTATGGGCTCTGCGCATATACCTGGACTGAATGTAGAGCTTCAGAAGAGCTGAGCAGCTCTTCGCCTGCTTCGGAGGTCAGTAGAAGAGACAGGCTGTTTCCAAAAAAAGAATGACCCTCTGGATTGTGGATGCCATTCTCCAGGCTTATCAGGTCGTTGTTGTACCGTGCCCACTGAGAGTGAGGGCTCAGTCCACAAGGGGTATCGCATCTACGTTGGCTCTAGTGAATGGTGCTTCATTAGAAGACATATGGAGAGCTGCGGGCTGCAGATATTTTATTATATATGCATAGAGACAGTTTCGTCCAAGCTTTACCTGTTATTACCTAAAGGCCCAAGAAAAAAAAACTTTTAGTGTACACACCACTATGTGGACATTTAGTTCTGTTTATTCTAAGCGTATCCTTGTTTTAAATGCTCAATCTGGCTGTCAATGTTTTTATCATTCATCAGCTGGATAAAATCATTCTGAAAGTGATTCCAACTATACTGTTTCTTTGTACCGTTATCATTATAGCTGTGGTGTGAAATCTGTAATATTGAGAATGTTTTAATGTTTTAAGAAATCTGTAATATTGAGAATGCTCGGACAAACTGGTTGGATAATAGTGCTTGCATTAGCACCTGATAATGTGCGCTTTTTAGGTGCAGTTAGAGTTTCCCTTGCATGATGAACCCAAGCCCCCCTTCTCCATCACTTAAGCAAGAACGATTCTTTGTTTGATTCTTTTCATGTTTTCTACATTCCAGCATTTAGTTGATCCTGGTAAGCGCTCATTGTCACAGTTGTAAACACACAGCATTCTTCTTCCTCGAGGGGTTTTGGCGTCACAGCATTTATTTCCAGGAAGACCGATAAAGCATGTGACACACGTTTACTGGACATCCTGTAGAATTCAACCAATCAGATCACAACTTCAATATTCCTGAAGTATTTCAAGAAAAGTGTGCCATATGCATCAGACGTTCAGCCAACAGTCCATCTAGTCTGAGGCTGAGACTAGTTGGAGCACACCACAGGGACTCTTCCCTATAGTACTCCCCTCCGGTGAGTCCATTGGATGTATTGTTTCACATGCTCAACATCCTATCTCAGTGAGAAGGAGAACACTTCTCAGTATTAAAAAAAAAAAATGTGTGCGTTTTTAGTGGCTTTCAGACTCTGGCGGCTCAAAGCCTCATCTCTCTCTTTGATGTGGCATAAGTATTGACAGGGTCACACAGATGAAGATGAGAAGATCTTCATCAAGAATGCTCTTGCTGTGAGGCTTCTGATGACCTGAGATTTATTTCCAGGCCATGATTACAGCACTATCTCTATTTTCCTGGTATCTGTCCAATAAAAGTCAAAACCCTAAAAAGTCCCTCCATACTATCTTCCTCTGTGATTATGGTTTTGTTTCAAAGTTGCAAATTGCAAAGATATTCACTCAGTCAGTTTGTTTTCATCAAAACTGTTTTCAGATATTCACAGACTGGTGGAATTCTCTATCACCACTGTGCCCTGGAGCTGGATGCTTTACCCTGGGCTGGGAAACTGTGCTGCACGTTGCTTTTGTCACCTGTAAAATATCTGCTAAATTACTAAAATCCAATGGCAGCTTCAACTTTTCTAAATTAACTGCTTATGGCTTGACAGGGTTCATTAGAGATCTAGAGGAAGGGATGATGAAACAACATGCACAAAGCAACAGCATGTCAATGGAGGATGGAAAACCGAGGGATTTCCCCTACAAAGAGAGAATACAGCACTGGTCACTGAGAGCAGATAGGAAGCCACTAACATAAGTGGTACTGCCGGAGGTAAGGCATCGAGAGGCAGACGAATCCTCATTTTGAGGCACATCAGGCATGCTGAAAAGACTCAGTACTGAGAAGATGGTCCTTGATGGTCCATTTACAATGGCTATTGTATATAGAATATAAAAAGTCTTTATCAAATATTGAATCCACTATTATTTTGCCCTATTTATTATTTAAAAAAGGGACTGTCAGCCACACCTCTTAAATATGAATAAACCTCATAGACATAAAATATTTACTTGATTGGCAACACTTTATTCTAGGGTCCAACTCTCACTGTTTACTAGTTAAGAATGCATAGTATTAGGATATTGGCTGTTTATTAGTACTTATAAAGGTATTATGCCTTATTCTACATGACCATATTCTACATCCCTTAAATAGATAGTTCACTTTGAAATGCATTTTTGGTATGTTTTAGCTTAACTCAAGGGCATCCAAGATGTATGGGTCTTTGTTTCCTCAGTAGTTTCAATTTTGATATTTTTAGGTCAAACCGTTCTTGTCTGTCAGTCATACAGTATAATTCAGGTCTATCACCACCTCAAAGAGCATGCACAGAGAAGTCCAAATTAAACATGATTTAATGACTCGTAAATGTATCATTGATGCCCTAAGACACGAAACGAGCGGTTTGTGTGAGAAAGCGAACCAAGCGTCCAAGTGATCTGAGGCCGCGGGCACTTCGGTCTGTGCAAGCGCCGGAAGTGTTATAACAGTACTTTTCTCTGTAATTACTGTTCAAATAGTGTTGTTTCATATTGTTAGTAAGTAGTGTTTGTTACCCATTTCAACTGTGTATTTACAGGGTAAGTGTAACTCCTGTGGGCTGTGAATTAAGGTGGTGCTTGTTACCCCCTTGTTCTGTATAGTTACAGGGTAAGTGCTCTTAAAAAAAAAAAAAAAAATTTAATTACACAGTATATTTGCCTTGACATTTAAGTGTCATTACAGTTTAATTACACAGTATATTTGCCTTGACATTTAAGTGTTATATATATATATATATATATATATATATATATACACACACACGTTTAATTTACAACTTACAAAATTATCCTGTAACATTGCACAAGAACATATTTTTCCATAAATGTGATAAAAACTTTTATATAAAACAGACGTACAATTTTTGTACAATATATTAATAGAATAGGTACCTGTTAGTTTTAAAATAATTGCATTATAAATAATTTGCTTGTAGGCTATATCTAGTTGTTACCCCTTTATTACCCAAAACTTAACATTTTGTACACTATAATTACAGAAACATACACCGTAAGTTTACTTACGCAGTTGTTTGCGGGTCGTAATATATAGTGTTATCGAAAATAGCTGTCAATGAAAGAGGACAACTAAAAGAAAGAAAAAAAAACTCGCTACTGTATATGAGTGCAAGTAAAAGTTGTGAAGTTAGTTTATACAGTTGATAAAGGTATAGAGAGAATTAAACATTTAAGATCACAGTCATTTTATTGCTTCATCTGTTGATTCTAAAGTGTATTTATATAAGGCTACATTTATACATTTATTCATTTAAAATCTGCAAAATAATAATTGATTAAAATTGTACATGTGTGATCGATTAAGGGTATAATAATTACTTAAATAATTTCTCATGCAAATTTATTATTCTATATAAGCATTAGACGATTTTGTCTTTAAAAATCATTTGCATGTAGTGACCTTTATTTTGGTGTATAGACACAGGTGGAGTGACTTTACCGGATCAGACATGTCACTTTGCTCACAGCTGATTGGTCCAAGTTCGTTTTGGAACCTCTTTCCTGGAACATAACTTGCAATAACATAAAGAGTGTAAGTTAGTTACTATGGCGATGAACACTGCTAAAAGCCAAACCACTTTCATGGTGCCTAAAACTCAGGGTTGGCGCAAACTAAACTGAAACATACCTGGCTAGCCACCAAAACCAGCTTCTTGGTATAGCCCCCTGGTCTCATCTTTGGAAACTGGATGTGTTGTCTTGTGTTTCTGCTCTGTATCATGTGGATTATTGAATTAAAATTATATATATATATATATATATATATATATATAGCTACCCATAACATAAAAGTAACCAATATTACAACAAAACAGCATCTACTTCTGGAAAAGAAGAACTTTTATTAGGATTTAACTATTCACCCCCTGAAACTTTTGCCATTCCCGCTAGTGAAAATGTAATTTTTACCAGATTTAAATGTTTTATTTTGTATTTTTTGCACATTAAACTATATTTATAATTATATTTCCCTTCATTGAGCAAGATTTCTGAAGGAGCAAAATAATACAAGAACATAACAAAAAACAGTTTTGGAGTTGTGAAAATATTTTGTCTCCATTCTCTTTGATTTCAAAAAAGGAATAATTATAAGGCCAAGCAACCATATTATAGAGCAATTGCAAAAGTTATTAACCAACTTAATTATGGGGCCTACATAAAGCATTTCGAGTGATGCAATTTAATCTATCTGGGTTTTTGTGTGTTTTAATATATTTCTGTATAAGAAAAAAATATCTTACCCTTTCATGGACCTCGCTTAAACAAATTATACCGTTTTTCTTTTCTAATTAAAAGGTTCAAGTCTTACTAAAGACTTATGATTTCAGAACATTTGCCATCTTTGAATGTATCTTGAAATTAGTTGTTTGTGAGTCTTGAAATGTTCAAACATTATCATTACAAATCAGTGTCTCTATTGTAATTTTGAAAGGAGTGCCTGCTGATATTTTCTATCACGGAAGCATAAGTCAATATCAGTACCAGAAAAGACAAGACAATCACAATAATAACAGATCTGGAGGTACAAAATGACCAAATCTTTCTTTGTCTCACATCCAGATGCCTTCATAACCGGTGAGAGTGAGAATTAACTCTGTCATTGTTCTCCTAGGACAGCTAGTTCCTGCAGCCGTGGACTCGTGGTCTCTGAAAATAATGGCTTTTATAGTTCTCACCCTTCACTGGGTCTGTTTTCTTTCAGAGACACAAGAGATGCGGCCCGTGACCCGGTTCATTGATTCCTATCAGAGACAGAGGCTTGCAGAGGCAGTGTATGAAAGTGCCCGTTATGACAGATACACACTATTACATTTTTAAAACACTACTGTTGTTGTTGTTTTTAACACACTCTCACTTTTCAGTTCTCAGAGCATTGTGGGGAAACAGCTGCTGGGGTTTTAACACTCATACAAGGTTTTGCCCAAAGGACATACACAACACGTATAATGTACTGTGTTTCTTTTTTTTGTCCTACCTTCACACAAGTAGACTAACTTATTAAAAATACTCATGAATGATCAGCATGCAATCCATTCATCCATATATTGATTTTAAACAAAATCATTACATTTGAGGCCAAATGATGGACGCAAATGAATGGAGTAGTTACAGTGTGTCAGGAATAACAACTGAAAAATGCAGAATTCTGGTAAGTTCAAATGACTTATTTGTGGTCTAAATGTGCATTTAGTTCCTGTAGGTTTATGCATAAATTCTCCTGTGGTTTTTCACTCAAGAGCTGATCTATCATTCCGGTAACGGTCTCTAGCCAGACACGCACTGAACTCTTCAACCTTGTCCAGCCTCTAGACTCGAGAACAGCAGCGGCTTTCACTCATGGATCCACTCACACCATTATATGTCATTGTTGATGTAGATGTTTACACAAAGGAATGCTTATGCTTATGCTATGTCTGCATACTATTAGCATGTATGTGCATGTTTGAGTGTGTTTAAATGTAAACAAACACCATGGTGTGTAGTATTTATTTCTGTAATACAATCCACAAATTCAGAATCAGACATAAGCGATGGACAAATAGAGACAAACTGTGCAGTTAAAAATTGACAAAAAGACATGTAGACAAGAAGGGCATTGATATATCAAACATTCAGAACACCAGGCAGCGATCACTTGCAAAGAGGTTTTTCTTAAATAAATCAAATACATAAAACAATTAAGATTGTATTATAATAAGCTGGAAAAATGAAATATTTGAAGTAAAATATATATTTTAGTAATATATATATATATATATATATATATATATATATATATATATATAATATATATATATATATATATATACAGTATATATACATATACGTATATACATATTAGTGCTGTCAATCAATTAAAAAACAACCAATTAATCAAAAAAAAATTCACAACAAGTTCTTTTTAAATATTTTATACTGTAATAATTTCACATTTCATCTCCAAAATAATGTAGAAATAGCATCAAGACAGTGGCCTATTTTTAAAATATTTGTTCAATGGCATTTTTTTTAGAAGGCCATCACCAATACCAATTCTGCTACTGAAATTGTAGGCATTCAGGATTGCAGTCTAGTTTAAAGCTATCGATTTTTTTTGGCTTTAAAAATATCAAAACCTTAAATAACTGAAAGCATCACCAAACTCAAACTAGAGTTAACAACAACCGACAATGAGAACTGAAAACACAGGCAGAGAAATAATAAGGCATACAAGGATAATTACCGTTACCATGAAAACTAAAGACTGGCTTGGACTATAGAACAGAGGAGACTGAATAGAAACAAACTAAAAGTCCATTAAGGTGAAACTAAGACAAAAAATTCATGTCCCCCATATCTGCCCAGATAGCAAACTGACATTGAATCAACGTGGAAATATGACATAGAAACAACGTTGATCTGACATTGTTTTGCTCATCGAATTAACGTTGAACCAACGTCAGACGCGTCATTCTTTCAAAACTAACGGAAAATCAACTTGAAATCAACGCGTTGTTTCAACGTTATGAAAGCAAACCAATTTTCGATTTTCATTTAGCTTTGAAGAATGCCGCGTCTGACGTTGGTTCAACGTTAATTCGATGAGCAAAATCAACGTTGTTTCAATGTCATGAGAGACGTCGTTTCCACGTTGATTCAATGTCAGTTTGCTGTCTGGGTGGGCTACATTTTATATATAGCTCACTACTTATTGTTCGCCAGGCTCGCCTGCTTGGTGTCGGTCTTCTGAAAATTGTGTTCAGTTTCTGTTTGCCAGTGTTTCCTTTTGCTAGTTTGCCTACATGGTTGTTGATTAAGTTATGCAGGTGTTTCATGCTGGTACGTTAATTATCTCATGTGTATATTAGCCCTCATTTCATTCAGATTTGTTCAGTGTTATCAATGTTATGCGTGGTTGTGTTTTCCCAACATTCTCATTTTTTTGAGTTTGCTTTGTGGTGTATTTGTTTCAAACTCATTCGTTGTGAGCTTCATACATCCACAGCTGCTGATAATATCATTCACTAAAGTCAACCAGTCACAGAGAATAAGATCTTTTTTGTAGAAGAACAAGGTCCATTCTGTTCTTTTTGATTTAAACTCTTATTTAAAGTCCAATCAGGTCTATCTGAGAATGTGAATTGTTATCTGAACCACAGCCTCCTTTTAAATAGAGAAAGAAGAGGAAAAAGAGAACAAGGGGCAAAAAAAAATGTGATAATGTCCTTCAGAAGGACATGTGTTCATTGTGTTCAGTTTCTGTTTGCCAGTGTTTCCTTCGCTAGTTTTTCTCCATGGTCATTTATTGAGTTATTCATGTGTTTTCCTTGTAAGAAAGAAGCTGAAGGAGAAAGATTTTTTCAGCTTCTTTCTCCTTCAGCTTCTGAAGGAGGTCCGAAGAAATTAGTCAATGTCCTTCAGAAGGACCTGCAAGACAAATAAAAATGTTTTTAAGAGGGACTTTGGAGAAGTTGCGACATATTGGATGTACTGAAAATGTGGTTTTGACAGGAAGCATATAATCAAATCCAAAAAAGGCTCTTTTTACTGGCATAATTTCACCTCATATGCCTTTATCAAAAATCCATTTATGCACCAACAACTACAGTAGTTGTGTCACGTAAACAAGCCATCTATGAATCAATTGAGTCACTCGCTGTCCTTTCATTAGTTCTTTTATGTACCGGAAGGTCACACAGGCTGTTATTCGTCATCGTGTCTCATTGTCCTTCAATCAGGTGTGCTGTGAAGAATGAGCTAATGAATGGGAGTGTGATGTTTTCTCTGTGGGGTGTGAGAGCTAAAGTCGACCAACGTAATGGGCACTGAAGGCAGAGGGCAACTAGCAGGTGCTTCTCATTACTGAAGACAAGAATAAGAGAAAACAAATGAGGGAGCACAACGGAAGTGTTTCATTAGCGACCGTCTGTTTGACTGTAAAATGGAATGTACTGAGTTTTACAACATACACTAACATTCAAAAAGTTTGGGGTTGGTAATAATCACCCAAAAATGAAAATTAGCCCATGATTTACTCACCCTCAAGCCATCCGAGGTGTACATCAGTGGCAATTGCTGGTCTTTCAAAGAGGGGAAGCTCTTTTTTTCTTTTTTTTACTCGACTGTCAGGTGTGGGGATGGTGAAAAGAGTGAGGACTCAGATGCAGAGTTAATGGGCTTTATTTTATTAATAAAATACAAACCAAAACTACGAACCAGCACAGGACAAGGAGAATAAATAGGGAGCAAAAAAGGAAGGTAACGAGGGAGGACAGGTGGGGCAAAATAAATAATAATCAGGAAACAAGATGGGGGTCCACACAATCTACTGGAGTTGGCACAAGGAAAACACATGACAAGCCATGTGCTTACACCAAACATGACAAAAACACAAACCAGGGATGTGATTTTTCCGGATTAATCCGAAATTCCGGATTTTCCGACCTGAAAATCTGTAAAAAAAAAAAAAAAAAAAAAAAATATATATATATATATATATATATATTCATATTCATATTATTAAATATAATATATATATATATAATAATATATATTATTAAATATAATATATATAAACATATATACTCCGTATATTTTCCTGCTTTTTTGTCCTTAGCCAATCACATGCCTGACAAACACATGGCCAGTAAAACAAATTGTAATGTTCTTAGGCTGCATTTACACTCTGCATTAACATGCGATCACCATGATCTGATCAAGCGGATCAGATAATTAGCCAATCAGAACATGGCGCATTTACATTTGTTCACATTAAGTAGCCTCTGTATCTGGATAACTGATCGGATTTCTGCTTCCTGCATAATATTTAAATTAGATCTGTGGCACGACACCAGATTCAGATTGAGTTTAGATGATACCAATTGACAATGTCCTAATTGCTTTCACTCACTCACTTTACTTTACTGTGCAATCTCCAGTCTTAAATCAAATTAAGTTTTATTCCTTAATATAACATTAAAGAGCCCCTATCATGGATTTTTGAAAATGACTGTTCATATGGTGTGGAATATAGCTCTAAAGGGAATGAAAACATCCTGCAAAGATTTATATCTGAAAGTGCACCGTATATAAAGTTATTGTCTTTCAAAAGTGAGAGTCGACTCTGAGTCTATGAAATGAACTGTTTTTGAAACGAGTCATTAGCTGGTTCGTAGTGATGTAGATACATACTGGCCGCGCCCAGTTACTGCGCGCGCAGACGGAAGTGTAAACTTGAAGTCTACACATTCAAATACTTCATCATCATAGCATCATGTCGAGAAGACGCTGTGTTCTACAATGCAAAGATAGTTCAGCCACTTTGTTTTCATTTACCAGGGACGAGCATGTGAAGAATCGGTGGTTAGAGTTCATATTTGCAACGATACCACAACAGTATAGCCCGATTGTGTTCTCATCATTTTATTGACGAATAACGTTAGTTCAAAAACATAAATGAATTCACTCCGCTTCGCTTAAGTAAAATGTTTCCTAACTCATCCCCCAGGTGTCATCGCTGTAAAACATGTAAAGGGTCAATTATGCATGTTTTTTGGGAATGCAAGAAATTAAAACAGTTCTGGAAGGGGGTACATGATCTAACTGTCAAGATTGTGAAAACCCCGCTGGACATTACACCAACACGTTACCTTTTAGGTACAGAATTGGACAAGACACTGGACACCACATGCAGGAAGAGGATTACTATAGTGTCATATATCGCAAAGAAATGCATCTTGCTCAATTGGAATCAACAAAGACCCCCATCGCTCAATCTGTTTAAACAAATCCTCAATGAAACTTTAAGACTGGAACAACGCACATACATCTTAAAAAATAAGGGGGATGCCTTTCGAAGGATATGGGAACCGCTTATGGACCTCTGACACCACCATGTCATGACAGGGTTTGGCATGTTTACAAAACATTCACAAAGGATGAACCGTGACCATGGACTGATTTGATCTAATTTGCCGTATGTTATTATTATTTACTTTATTTTTTTTACTTATATATATATATATATATATATATATTTTTTTTTTTTTTGGTTATTTATTTATTTATTTATTTATTTTTCTTTCTTATTATTGTTATTATTATTGTTATTATTTCTCTCTTTTATGTTATTAAAATGTTAAAATCAATAAAAAGACAATTGAAAAAAAAAAAAACATAAATGAATTCAAATGTGGATTCGCAAGCGGTTGTTCCTGAAGGAGGGCTCAGTAACTTACTTACCCAGTGTATATGGATCAGTTTCCTCCTTCGAATCACAACCTGTAAGTATTATTAATAATTGTTGCAACAAAACCGTTCAAAACCCATAAAAGCGTCAGGCAGTATGTGTGTGAGCGTGTATGTGTGTGTGTGTGTGTGTGTGTGTGTGTGTGTGTAAGTTATGCTCAGCGCAACTTCTAGGTCTCCAATGTCAATTTTTTTTAAATATGTGAAATGTTTGTCGCTGTTATTGGAGTTGTCATAAAGAATAGAGCGTCTTGTAGTACTGCAGTGCTTTATCAATATGCGTTACTAACAAACAACTGACTGAGTCTGTCATCTGACCAATCACCGCCGATTAGCGTCAGGCAAAGGAGTGGTTTGGAAAAATGAGTCGTTGTACGAATCATCTGGGAGTCGGTGAGCAAATCAGTTAAAAAAGCATATTATAAGACAAATAAAGTGTTTTTTATCCTTGCATGCATGTTAAACTGTTTTTGGGAACTTCTAAAACAAAAATAGGAACATTTCAAATGCCATGATAGGGGCTCTTTAACATTCTGATCAGAAGTGCGTTTACACTTGCCTTTATAATGTGTATTTGGACAAGATCCAGATACATGTTGCATGTTAATGCTAAGTGTAAACGCAGCCAAAGAACATTTCAAAGGAAGGAACTTAAATACACAGAGATGATTAACTAACAGATGAACAACTGTGATGAGTAGTGTCCTTGGTGAATGATTAGTGGCAGAACAACAAAGACTAAGAAACACATGCGAAGAATGAAAACAAACTTGACAGAGATTGACAGAACGTAATATGACAGAACTTTTTTAACTTGCACTGGTATAAAGAGAGTAGTTCACGTATGTTGTCAAGGGAAACCATAAACTATATTTTAGTGGTCATTATATGAAAATATTTGCTGTGATCAGAATCAAGGATGTCAGATGGTATCTGGTGTCCACCCAAACGTTGCTGTTAAAATGTGTTAGTAACAAGAAACAATCATCTCTTCATGCACAAATAGTAATTATGCACATCATTACACAGGATAACTTTAGCTAAAGGATAACTTTAGCTTAAGATAGGTCCAACAGTCTAATCATGTCAAATCAAATAAGAGGAGCCTTATTTGATTTGACATGATTAGACTGTTGGACCTATCTTTTGCCAAGAAGAAGAGCTTCTTATTGAACTTGTATTCCCCTACTTCCCTCAGTTGGCTGCCTCGCCAATGCAGGTGGGAGAGGTAGAGCTAGTTAAACACATTAGGTCAGGAATCATTTTTTTTTTAGTGATTCATAAATTCATTTCAAAGGGATTTAGTGGAAAGTCACAGAGATTTTTAATCCTTTATTTTAGAACCGCAAAATGTTTCTCTCTGTGGGAAATGGGTAAAGAGCCATATCAATGTATTCCTAACTTGTCCTGAACGGTCACTATGAAGAGTACAGTGGTTTTCTAGTGGGCTCATTCCTCTCAACAACGGTTTAAGAAGAGAATGCATGAACATATCCACTGACAGTCAGTTGAAACTCATTGAAACTCATTGAGTGTGGACTTTGACCTATGTGCCCTCCCTCGTCACCAATCCTTTGAGATTAATTGAGTTAAAATGGTGCATTTAGTTGAAGTCAATGTGCTGTATCCCACTGCGTGACTCAAATAGCAAAAGAGAAGCGAGTGACCTAACAAATGATAGGCCAGTGGTAGCTTTTTTTCCTTCTATAAAGGCATAATAAATTGCACCCTTTGCTGATTTGACATTTAGCTGATGCTTTTATCCAAAGGAACTTACTGTTGTAATAGAAATTATTCAACCCCCATTGAAAATCAGGTTTATGATGGATTCATTGAAGTATCAGGAAAACAAGTCAGTTAGGAAGCTGAAGTTTGGGCGTCATTGGACCTTCCAACAGGACAATGATCCCAATCATACCTCAAATTTCACCAAGGCTTGGTTTCAGAAGAAGTCCTGTAAGATTCTACAGTGGCCATCACAGTCACCTGACTTGAACCCCATAGAAAATCTCTGGTGGGATTTGAAGAAGGCGATTGTAGCAAGCAAACCCAAGAATATTACTGAACTGGAGGCCATTGCTCGTGATTAATGGGCTACGTTTCCTCAGAAACGCTGCCAGAAGCTGGTGTCTGGTTGTACAGTACATCTTGTTCGAAGCAGGTCATCACAGCAAAAGGGTGTTCTACTAAGTAATAAAGATGCTTGCCATGATGGGGTTGAATAATTTTGAGACCGCAGAAGTCATTAAAAGTTACATTTTCAACTGAATTTGGGTACAACAGTAACAACCCAGATAGCAAACTGACATTGAATCAACGTGGAAACATGACATCGAAACAACGTTGATCTGACATTGTTTTGCTCATCGAATTAACGTTGAACCAACGTCAGACGCGTCATTCTTTCAAAACTAACGGAAAATCAACTTGAAATCAACGTTGTTTCAAAGTTATGAAAGCAAACCAATTTTCGATTTTCATTTAGCTTTGAAGAATGCCGCGTCTGACGTTGGTTCAACATTAATTCGATGAGCAAAATCAATGTTGTTTCGATGTCATGAGAGACGTTGTTTCCACGTTGATTCAATGTCAATTTGCTGTCTGGGAATTATACAAATTACATTTAACTATTAAGGCTAGTAGATCTGCTGAGTATAATTTGTAAAATAACCCCATTTTTTTTGACCTGAGATGTTTGTACTGCATACTGTACCATAAGCCATTTGATTGGAGGCTCTAATGAGCAAGCAATCCCTGTGGTCTCTGATTGGACGAGTGGACAGTCAGGGGTAAACTGAGACAGCAAATGCTTTGTGTTCTCATTAACAACTCATTAACTCCCACTTTTCACTCTTTTTATGTTTTATGGTTAATATTATACCGGTCTGTGTCTGAATTTAGATAGAATAATTCTAGCTTATTTCTAAGACGGAAAGGGTATTTTCTAATTAAGAAACCACATAATTACTGTTTTTCTTCTGTGCTTCCACCTCATCATTAACAATTAACCTCTCTCATTCTTAGGATTTTCAAGCACAGCCACCAGAACCATAATCAAGATCTACTGCTGCTACAACTCCTCGACTTGACCAGTCTGATCTTCAGCATCAATCAGGGCCACATGAAGAGCGAGTGTTGATTTCTGATAGCTAATTTGATGAGACTCGCTTGAAACATTGACTGGGCAGGTGAGAAGGTTAAATGACCAACGACGTGTTTGATCCTCAGATTTATCCTGGATGGATTGCCAGTCATCAAACGCATGTTGCCGTCTCGCCAAATTCAATAACTCCCCCATCATGTCATGAAAATCTCATTATCTGCCACGGAACAATATCTCTAGATATTGATTTCTCTGATTGCTGCCGCCTTTCTTTCTCCTCCTGTCTGGCTTTGTCATTTATTTTCAGCTTCTTTGTGAGCTGGTTGGCAGTGAGTATGTTAATGTAGATGATGAACAGGAACCAGCCAAAGCACTTCACACTGATGGAATAAGATCATAGACCTATTCTTCCATGCTAATAGATACAAAGTGAAGGGATTTGTAATATGGACTGCACATTGACATACAGGACCGGGCAATATATCAAATATTTATGAGTTCAGGCTACATCATGAATATGTAATAATATAATGGACTATTTATATGGTCATTAAGTTAAATATTAGATTCATTTTGTGACCCTTCTTTGTCTTCAGAGTAAGAGAAAGCTTAGCCAGATGCTAATTGACAGTAGGTACGTTTACATGGACTCCTTTTGGTTCAATCAGAATGAAATCAATCAGTTAGATGAATCCGAACACGGTGTTTAGATGAACGATAAATAAAGTAATCAGGTTGATGTGTGCTTTTATATGTCACAAGATTTAAATCGGAATTTAATTTTTTTGCACGACACTGCACAAATATATGCAGCTGTTCTGTTCATGCATAACTGTTCTCATCTATTGGTTCTTTATTTGTTTTAAGCACCAGACATAATATTTATCCGTCTCTGGTCTTGATTTGGAGACAATGAGCATGAACCGTTGTGCCGTGCTGCAAATATGAATAACGCAGTAAAACCCCACGCACAGAACCAGTTGTTTTTGGATGATAATCTGAAACAAGGACTGGAGGAACATTGTCCTGCTCCACTTCACAGATGCTGAGTGAAATGAGAATTTTAGAATATCAGGAAACTCATTTATAAGACACATTATTAAACAGGAAGAAGAGCTCGTTCTGTGAGTCATACGTCATTACGCTATTTCAACGTCATTGCACATGCGCGGTCCTTTCAGTTTCGGTTTTCAATCCGAACAAGTGTTTACATGTTCTGTCGATCAGATTACAAAAGGAGTAAAATACCCCTTTCTTATCCTATCGAAATTCCAATCAGATCGAGCTCAATCGGATCGAATAAGGACGGTGTTAATGTGAAGGGTTTTTAGTCCGATTGAGCCGTCAATCTGATTATAAGTTTCCATGTAAACGCAGCTACTGACTAAATCTCGGTGAACTCATTGAAACATATTGAAACATATATAACGTACTGTATGCATATATTTATAAATATATTTATAATGATTAATTAATTACATTTATATTACAATTTACAATTCAATGTGACGGTATTAAACTTAAACAAAAATATGTACACTAATATTCAGTGTTGCCAACTATTTTCAAATGAAAGTAGCTAACGCCTTCCCTAAAAGTCGCTAGATGACGTCATACGTTAATTAGCATGATCGTGACGTCATCGCGTCGTACTTGCGTTCCGCTTGCCTAATGTGTTTTCTCTATAAATGAATGCTCAGCTCACATATTGTATTTAATAATATAATATAGACGAATGTAAAATAAAGCTGTTCTCATTTCCTATATGAAGAGTTCAGATGCAAAAGCCTCTGAATGCCATTTGAAATTTTCTTCTTTAATGATGATTTTTATCAAACTTGTATATTTAAGTTCAGTAATTTCACTCAAATAACAATTAATAGGTAATTATCATTGCCATTTAAGTGAAATCACTGAACTTAAATATACAAGCTTGATAAAAATGATCATTCTAGAAGAAAATTTCAAATGGCACTTAGAGGCTTTTGCATCTGAACTCTTCATATATTTTTGTCACACAAAACGAGTGATATATAGTGAATGACAAAAAAAGTAATACAGCAAGCACAAGAAAAGAAAGGAAACTAAATTGTTTAAATAAAAAAAACATTATTATTTAAAGAAAGCAGATAAGTGATTGGTCCATGGGAAAACACTGCTCATTCACCTCTGTCAGTGGCGTTCAACAGATGATCTGCTCCTCTCAGCCATTCACTAAACAGGGTAGACGTAGAGTGAATGAAAGCAAAGGGAGAAAAGCAAAAAGTCTGGGTCTGAAAAGTCGCTAAAAATAGCGACTCATTTGCGTGATTGTTTTGCAGTTTGTACGCGGATGAGAACATCTCCTGCTCTGTCTGTCTACAGCTGGGAGGGGCTGCTGCGCGAGGACTGGGCCACCTGTGAGTGATTTGGGACGGGGTGGGACCCTCGGCAGCACTCGCTGCTCGTTGAGATGAGGAAAAACGATATGTGATTTCACATCAGAGAGTCTCCAAAAGTCTCTAATAACACCAGAAAAAGTCGCTAGATTTGTCGCTAGTCGCTTTTTTGAATATTTGTCGCTAGGGGGGTCTGAATACTAATATTATGTAAGTAGTTTGCTACTTAGGCAGAACCTTGAATTACATTACCGCCCGAATTAATTAATTCACTACTATTAATCTGTTGTCCCTGCATGTGCAACATATGAGAAAAAGGGGACAAATTTAGAAAAGCATGTTTAGAAGCACACAGTTGTACACTTGGGGCCCTATCATACACTCGGCCACGAAATGCATTTGCGCCCATGGGCCGCTGGTCTGAAAACGAGGTATGTTCAGGCGAATTGTTGTCGCTTTGCTTTTTTAAGGCAACTGAAATAGACTGAATTTTATTATTGTAATTTTTTTTTTAATATTTAAAGATTATGTTAGTAATGTGTGCTTATAGGCGGGTCCACAACGTGTGTAAACTTTGTCCCATAAATGGTCAGCTCCGTTTCCTCGCTAGAGAAGTGTTCAGTGTTTCCGCCATAAATAGTGAATCCGCTATGGTACGGGCGCAACTAGCTTTTAAAGGGACTGGGAGATAAGACTCCAATTGGTTTATTGTTACGCCTAAAACACACCAATTACTCATTAAGAGAACAGTTGTTAAACTATCAAAAGTGGATGTGGAAGTGCACTTGTGCTGTGCGCTTTAGACCCATGTGCTTAGATCGGTAAAATAAAACCCTTACTTTTTTTCTCTTACCAGAACAAATATTCCAGCTGTTACTATGGGATTGTACTTTTGTCTGGGACATACAGTATTAAAGAAGGATAATGTCTTTAGAGAGATACTCTGTGCTTGACCGCTGCTTTCTTCTTTCATGGTTTGACCTCTATGGACAAAAGGAAATAAAGTCCAGCTAAAAGAAAAAGGAAGAAAAGAAACAGACACTCTTCTTAAAAGCTGGAGAACACCAAATGAACTTCCTCTGAACTTCCATTCGACGTCATAAAAAAAAAAATCACGACAACTACGCCAACCTCCAGAGGGATGTTTTAAAAATGAAATAAAAGGGTTGCTGCTTGTTTCATCGCACAACCTCTGTGTTTACCCTCAGTCCAGCAAGCTGAGTGAGAGGAAACAACTGCACAAGGGCCTGCAGGAGGTTTTCATTTACTGCCATGGAGTCTTCGCCGGTTGTGGCGGTTGCCGTTGTTGAGTCTCTGGGGTCTGTCATTTCAAAAACACGGCTGCTAATTAGTGGCATCACAAACTTCTTAAGTCTGTATAACTCAACATACTGTAGGCTAATAGGGTTGGGCATTATAGCTCAAAACATTATTTTTCAATAATTATCAGCCTTTTTGATGATATTTGGTATACAACAATTACATATTTATGTTTATTTATGCATTTTCTCTTTGCCAAGTATATTTGAGATGCTCTACGTAAGAAATATTGGGAATGTTGCTCAGAAGTTTTTGAAAGTATATATACTACGGTTCAAAAGTTTTTTTTAAAAAAAAGATTTAATCTAGAAATAAATCTCTCATGCTCACCAATGCTGCATTTATTTAATCAAAAATACAGTAAAACTTTGGGTAGGCGTTTCTTTTCACATCTTTTCTCTCTTATCACAACAAGAAAAAAAGGGAAAAATAAAAATAAAAATTAATTAAATAAATAAATAAAATAATAACAAATAAATAATAATTGCAGGTCTACTACATCGACATTATCAATTTCTTCATGTATACACAGGTATCACACATAAATGTCGAACGGGAATCCAAAAAAATATGTACATTTCTTGGTTTTAGTCCATATTATTACATGTTATTGTTTGCCATTCATGTCCAAAATACCCTTTAAGGGGAGACCAATCATTTACAAAAATATCCAGAGTTCCTTCCAGTACATTATGCCGTCTTTCGTAAGAGTGACAAGAGTTTTTCACGCAAAAGAGTTAAAGTAGGAGAGTATTCTTTAATCCAGACATGAGGTATGGAAAGACGAGCAGCATACAACATTATGGATATTAACACACAATTGTTTACACCAAGAATGCACAATCTAGGATCCAATGGCACTTAAATCACAAAAGATTTTTCTATTTCCTGAACAACCGAAGACCAGAATGATGCAATTAGAGGACAGGTCCATATTAAATGGAAATAAGTACCTATGTTTCTTTTACACGGTCCCACTTTATATTAAGTGGCCCTAATACCTGTGAACTTACATGGTTACTAGATATGTACTTAGTATGTAAGTACAGTGTAAGTACACATTGGTACATAGTATTTGCAGCTGTAATATTTGTGTAACTACACAAATGTAATAACACACTGAAAGGTATGGGTAAGTACAAATGTGTAACAGGACATTAGTAACAACACTTTTTTTACTAGAGTAAGTACACATGTGTAACAGGCATTACGTAAGTACATTTCGTAACAACAATGTATTTACACACGTTCTTCCACTTCCACACAGTCTTCAATACTGTAGTTACTAGTTTGGAAGGCACTGAAACTCCACTGAAATCATGATAATTCCTATGTGTATACCATGTATTTATTGTATGACTGGCAGGACTCGCGCTGAATTACAGCTAAAGTTTCCCCTTGTGGTATCAGTGTACTGTACTTACACGGTAACTCCTCAGTAACTCTGCACTTGATAGAATGTGTTAAACAATCATAACTTACTGTGTCTACATCATAGACAGTAAAAGAAATGGACAGAGCGATCTCATTGGAACTCCATTGAGACGATTGAAGCCCGTTTTTGGCGATTTTTTAGCACTTCCGTCCCTGACGCGCAGACTCAAACAGAGCTTGACTACGTAATGTGACGAGAGCAACCCGTCTGTCTTCTAGTGCTGTGGCATGAGAAATCTGAATCATTCCCTTCCGAAACATGCAGAGGCGGAGAGTGTGAATAGGAGCTGTCCATGAGCTAGGAGAAGGAGACAATTCTGCTAGGTATTCTGATTAATTATTTTGTCATTTTGCCTCCACGTTTCCCCGATTGCATGCGAGCTTCTTCTCTTGTCCATATGGTAATCTCTCTACTGTGCGACAGAGACTTGCGTGGGTAGGACGCAATCGTTAGCCTACTTTTACTAAAACTGCTACCACGGGGCCATAACATAAGCTACAAGGTAATGGAGCATTTTATACATTGTCGTGTTTCTTTAG
Organism: Pimephales promelas; assembly: GCF_016745375.1. The sequence continues at coordinate 105,630 of NW_024121178.1, read as the reverse complement.
AAATAAATAAAGGACAAATGGGGTCTTCAAACGCCTCAGATGTAAAGTTATTCGCTGTCAAATTGACGCCAAAATGAATGGGAGTCAATGGGAATCCTAACGCAAGTGAAGTTCTGCTACAAGATGGCAGCTCCCGCGAGGCTTCAACTTCCGGTCGATGGATTACCCCCTTGGTCTACATCCACTGTAAACATTAGCGCATGGTACCAGCAGCAAGCAGGTCAAGGCTCCACCCCTACCCTCCACCTTCCCCCGCCTCTCTACTCCTCATTAGTATTTAAAGCTACAGAAACAGAATTGGCCCGTCCTAAGGAAAGCTCACTGTGGGACTGGCTCGTAGTGGCTGTAATCTGCACCAAGGCTGAATTTCGTGAAAGAGACTTCAGATACAGTATTAGGGGACAATTGAGACCTATATAAATCATCCAAAAAGCAGCATGTTATGGGACCTTTAAGAGAAAGCAGAGTTAATAAATGTAATACAAAGCTAAACAACATTAAACAGTAATGGGGCACAAACGTCTATTTTTTCTCTTTCTTTCTAGATTCAATCTTGCTTGCAGTTACAGAATAGCAGCTTATTTTAACACATTCTTGAGCTTGGGGAAAACTGACTGGAATTTTGATTGACTTTTAATGTTGTGTCCACATCCTAAAGATGCAGGTGACAGCCGCACTGATGCACGACAACAGCATCTCTCATTCTCTCTAATGTTTCCCTCTATCTGTTTACTCTGGGGGTAAAGCTAAAATAATAGAGAGGCTTTTGTAAATAAACGAGTCGTGTTTTGCTTTTGATATTGGTTTCAGCTCAGATAGAAACTCCCCGCTGATGCAGCCAAGAGAGGATTCACATTTTCACTCTGCATGTTTTCAGGGGATGAGAATGACCAAAAGAGAAACTGTGAACCTCTGTGTTAAGCAAGTCATTTAAATTATTTATGACAGGTCAAGTCGACAAAGTATGACTGAATATGGCATGACAAAACATTGACTAATTTGAAAGGATGTTTTTTTTTTTTTTGGTCAAAATTAAATAAGAAAAAAAAAACTAAAAAATAATTTGAGGTAGAAACAATGTGCAGAGTTTCACAATTAATTACAAAGAAATGGCCAGTAACACATTGAATTAAACGTGACATTTTGAAGTACAAAGACTAAAATTATATTTTCTTTTAAAATGTCCTCAGAAAATTTAAAAAATATTTTTCACTGTGTATTTTAAACAGAATTAACAATTCATAATCATTTTAACCTAAAATCCTGATGTTGATTTAAAAAGTTAATGGACAGGTATTGGGGATGGCGAAAGTGTTTACTTGTCTGTATTTACCTGGCAAAGAATAAAGAATAAGGCTTACCATAGACCATAGATTTTCTCAGCAATATTATTACCACAGACATATCACCCTTTATCCCAAGATTGATTGCCCACTGAAGCTAAGCAGGGTTGAGCCTGGTCAGCACCTGGATGGGAGAATGCCCGGGAAAACTAGGTTGCTGCTGCAAGAGGTGTTAGTGAGGCCAGTAGGGGGTGCTCACCCTATGATCTGTGTGATCAAAAACACAGTTTCTGTCGTGTCTGTCCCTTTAAATCCAAATGAGCTGCTGCTACCGTCACAGTGTGTGTGTGTGTGTGTGTGTGTGTGTGTGTGTGTGTGTTTGTGTGTTAGCAGCTCCGATTACAGACACACACTAAAAATTTCAAAAACTTTTATGTTCAAACCAGAGTCAGACAATGATGGAGAGTCTCAAGAAGAAGTGGCAAGATGTAGAATGCAAATAGACATTTCTGAATGGTTGATTGATGAATTTATATTGCTGAAGTGGAGTTAACTATATATTTTAGTCATTGATCAGCATACTCTGTCATGATAATCTATAAATCACGTTCCCGTGGGTGGGGTTTATGTAAATTCTAGGGTTGGTGATGTCACTAACCCTGGAGGAACGTGTGTGTAGTCCCAACCAGCCGTTTGTTGTAGTCCTTAAAAAACGATTTATTTCAAAGCAAATATCTTCCTTTGCTTTGAACTTAGAGCAATGTAACTTTGTAGATGCTGTTCATGCTCAAACAGCAATATTACACTAACTAAAGTTAGAAATCATAATCAACCACCCCTTTAAAACCATGGAATATTGAACTTTAACTATACCAGAGAGCATCATCCTTATTCCATTTTATCTCTCTGTTTTTGTACTTAGCAAATTTAGTATATATATATATATATATATATATATATATATATATATGAAGAGTTCAGATGCAAAAGCCTCTAAATGCCATTTGAAATTTTCTTCTTTAATGATGATTTTTATCAAACTTGTATATTTAAGTTCAGTAATTTCACTTAAATAACAATTAATAGGTAATTAGCAGTGCCATTTAAGTGAAATCACTGAACTTAAATATACAAGCTTGATAAAAATCATCATTAAAGAAGAAAATTTCAAATGGCATTTAGAGGCTTTTGCATCTGAACTCTTCATATATATATATATATATATATATATATATATATATATATCAAAAAGGACTGAACCTGTGAAGACAAACTATAGGGTTTTTAAAAGTGAAGAGGCTTAAAAAGACATGACAATTTAAAATAGATAAAAAGATATAGCCTATACCCGTCTCATAATTTATTCTTCAAATCAGTGCAGATGTTCAAAGTTCCCGCTTTGTTCTTTAAATAATTCCTTACCAGCTAAAAATGGTTTTCTTTCTACATTCCTGTTAAAATCAATTATCCTCTGCCACAACCGCAGAGCTGTTTTCAAAGTTGAGCTGAGCATAATGTGAACGTTTAATGTTTGCTGCTCATTAAACGAGTTTCTGCATGATTGTCTTAAGCATGTCGCTATTATTTCTTCTCAAATTGGTTTGGGGACTCAAAATCTCTCCACCTGAAAGAACACCTAAAACCTTCAAATAAATTCTTTGAAAAGCATATAATTGATTGTGTCTTGATGTAGTGCTTTTATCTTTCATAGACTAACTAATTCATTTATACATCAGTTTGTCTTTTAATAACTCTCTTTCTGTGCGGCAAATGGCAGTTAAATGATAGCAACGACTGCGTGGTCATTTTAAAGGGGACATTTCATGCTAAATCATATCACACTTTTTTAGCCCTTAAATGCATTTTGTTGTATATTTAGAGTGTTTATAAGTACAGAAAAGTTATTTATTATATAAATTATTCTCTTCAGGTGCTTTATTTATATCTTTATATTCTGTTTTGGTCATTTTGCAACCTGTTCAGATTTTTCTGTTCTCTATGACGTATTTTAAACAATTACGTCACAATATTTGCAGCGGAACTGACAAATAAGGACATTGACTACCGGCCCAACACTTCGAGCAATCCGCCATTTTTATTTCTCGCTCCGATTTTGTAGTCCAAGCTCAATGATGCAGAAGTTACGAGAGGGCAAGTCAAAATGTTCGGTTGTTGGATGTAGTCACCTGAAGCACTTCAAGGATTCCAACTTCAACAACCTCCGCCAGTATAAAGAAGGGTTTGCCGATCGACTTCGTCTGAATGAGGATAAAATTCCTTCTATCTTTGGAGATGACGAACAGAGCATTTCGATAAGCTGTAAATATCGATAATAAAAATAAAGTACTTTCTTAAAACACATGGTGGTCATGGTTTAGCAGTACATTTGTCTTTCTTTGTTTTTGTTTTTAAGGAACGTTACACATCTGCAGTATTATTGTTCCTGAGTCTCATCAATGGTCATTTAGCTGCTGTGTTTTCTGATTCTTTTCTAATCGTGTCATATTATCAATACAGATTTTTAGTGGTAAGATTAGACCGTAGTCATTTATCTTGTTAGTGTGCTTGTTTTAACAAGAGAAATAATCGACTTTCACTTATAATACAATACAGTTACATAACATTGCAATACATCCATATGAAGACGTTGTTCTGCAGGTTTGTCGTCATCTTTTTCCAACTCGCTCGCTCTGGCTTGAACATGTAAGGCTTGAATATTTCCGTTGTTGACATTTTGTTAACGTGTGAATAAAAATGTTTTTTGACGCTATATTAAATCTTTAATCAAACTACAAAAAATGTCCAAACGTGTTAAACTCAGCAACCTGGAGAGCAGGCAGGGTATGACACATCTCTTTTTTATTTAAAGAGGCCGCTCCAAAACGCGTTGCTCACAGACGCAGATCAGAAAAGAGGTAGAAAAGGGGCCTGTGGAGCTAAAATAATGAGGAATTCAGACCCAAGAATTGCAGTTTAGCTTTATATACACCACAAATGTATGATTTATATGTAAAAAGGAATGATTTAAAAGCATGATATGTACCCTTTAAGCGGAATTTCTGTGGTTACATGGTGTGCCGATACAGACCGGTCCTTCCGCTGACATCAGATCGATAAATCTCGATGTATTTTTTGATGTCGATCAATAGAGTTGCCCTCTCAGCTATATACCGATTCTATGTCTCCCATCTACCTTGAGTCACATAAAGGTTGGGAGAAATCCATACTGCCTTGCTATCAACACTGGTGTAATTTTTATATATTTGTTGAGAGCAGCTGAAAGCGTTTACATGGTGAAAGCTGCACTGTTGATGGCTGCACAGCCATCTCCTGTCTGAAAGTGTGAAACTTTATAATTGGATTCATGCCTCATTTTAACCTTGCACATGAACTGTTTCGTTTAATGAATTGTTATAACTGTTGCACCTTTAGACAGATTTGCACTGCAGCAAAAAAAGAAAAGAAAAAAGAAGCAGGGTAGACCTATAGTAAAAACTTATACCAAACTGTATTTAAATACATTTATTTCATTCTGAATATGTATTGCCATACAAATATGCCACACGCTACAGACCTATTACAGATCAGTGGGTGGGACTTCACTTGATATTTGATATTTCACTTCATATTTACACCCCTAATGGCAGCTGCGTGAAATGGGTAAAATGCTCCTATGCTCCTAATGGGTAAAATAAAACTTCCTATCTCCACAGCGCTTGTTAGCTTAGCTTCCAAACAAGATGGCTGATCTTGATTTCAGTATCTGCAAGTGAAGTCCCACCCACTGATCTGTTATAGGTCTGTAGAGTGAGTGGGTCCCACCCCCTGGAATAATGAGGAGCTAATGTTTGTAATCTCACTTTTCAATGAAATGTGACTTCCTGCTTATTATGATGCAAAATGACGATTTTTACGTCATAATTAGAAGGAAGTAAAAAACTTAAATCCTTATTTCTTCCATCTCAGGGGAAAATAAGTGAATAAAACATGACCATTCAAAAATATGACTGGGTTTCTAAAGATACAAAGCTTAATGCAAATGGATAAAGTGTCCCTTTAAGTAAACATCATGTCCCATTAAGATATTTTTGTACATTTCCTACTGTATATATAAAATAATAATTTTTGGGAGTGAATTCGGCACAATCGCAAACATAAATGGACAACTTTAAAGGCGATTTTCTCAATGTATAGATTTTTCTGTACCCTCGGATTCCAGATTTTCAAATAGTTGTATCTCAGGCAAATATTGTCCTAACAAACATCAATGGAAAGCTTATTTATTCTGTAAAATTTACCCATATGACTGGTCTTGTGGTCCAGGGTTACACATACTACAAAACCATTTACATATTTACTGACATATCGCTTGAGACTTACTAATATAAATATTATAATTCAATTTTATTTGGAGTACTTCCAACGCATTCTCATCCTTTAGCGTCATATAGGTGATGCTATATGACAAAACGGTGCTATACTATGCACATGGCACCCGTTATCGTTAATATAACGCGCTGTGATGGGTAGGTTTAGGTGTGGGGTAGGGTAGTCTCATATTACGCTAAAGTATTTATGACGCCTTGGGTTTGCGTGTTATATTAACGATAAAGGGTGCCATGTGCATAGTATAGCGCCGTTTTGTCATATAGTGTTCTATGTGACGCTAAAGGATGAGAACGGGCTGGTACTTCTTTATTGCACAAGGGTTGAGTTAGGTTTAGGCCGTGAGTCCACCAAAGCCTTTTTCCATGCGCCTGGTGTACGTTTTCAATTGGCGCTCAGCGGTTTTTACTGATTGCCGAGAGTTAGAAAATGTTCAACTTAAGGTAAAATTCAGCGCTCATCAGTGTCAATTTTTACCCAACAGTCCAATCATAGTGGAGGAGGGGCAAGGTTACCACATCAACCAGCAGAGCAAAATGGCATGAAAAATTTATATTGCTGGTCTCCGAACATCTCTACAACATCGCTCTACTAGGGATGTAACGATACTCTCGTGTCGTGTCACGATTCGATAAATCACGATGTGATATTATTGCGATACTCCAAAACATATAGTAAAGGTTAACAAAAAATGCACTGTTGATTTAAATGCTAAATTTGATATTACATTGTGGGTTTAAAATGAATAGGCTTGGACTTGGTGCTTGTAACCCAAGGACAATAGTGACACCAGAATAAAAATATTCATGATTCTGAAGCAGAAAATACAGAATAATTTTAGACGAATGTGCTTGCGCTCTGTCACTGACTAGATATATTTAAAATAAATGCCATTTAATATATATTCCCCCACAAATATTCCCCCATTGTATTTTTGTACATTATTATCAACATATATATATATATATATATATATATATATATATATATATATATATAATAGTTTAATGTTGTACTGACACTAAAACTCTGAAAACTTGAATTTTTTTCTCACACAGTACTTTTTACTTTGGGGGAACCAAACGATACATATTGTCACTATCCACATATTGTCACTATCCACGATACGTATTGTTCCATTTTTGCATTGCGATATATTGTGGCACGATATATTATTACACCCCAAGTCTCTACCAGATGACATCCCCGGATTATCACAATGTGAACTTAAAAAACAGTGCTTAGAGGAACATTTCATCAGCGATGGGTCTATTAGGTGAGCGTCAGATCATCTAGACAGCGCAAATCGTTTAAGTGCATTTAAATGATGCACTTTTTTGTCAGTAATGCACCTTCTGTAAAGCTGCTTTGAAACAATATGTAATATAAAAAGCGCTATACAAATAAACTTGAATTGAACTGAATTGAATTAAGCAAATCATTTTTAAGATACATTTTTATAACGCCCGGAAATCAGAATATTCAAATTGTTTTAAGTTATTTCACAAAATCTCTAATCTTTATGTTTATACGAATTTCAGTTGAAAAATGTCGTAAAAAGTGGAAATACCTGAGAGACACATTTTCAAAAGCTAGAAAAATGAAGAGAAAGACAGAGAGAAAGAAGTCAGGTTCAGGGACAGCAGGAGGCAGTCGGAGGTGGAAATATATGTCCATCTTCAACTTGCTGGAGCCATACATCACAAACAGTGACACCTCTAGCAATTTGAATACACCCTGTGATGAGAATATCAGTGTAGTGTCTCTACCTTGTGTCCATGGTAACACCAGTAGAGGTAGTGCTACATACTACATGAACCTCAATGTTAAAGTGCAGCTAACTGTTTTAATTGTGTATTAAGTTCTGCTATATCTGTTTAAATAATTCTAGGATTTACATGTTAAATGAAAGGCAATTATTATTACTTATTTCAAAAGAAGGAATTACTATTTCTTAGTAGGCTAGTAGGTTATACTTGATCTGTATATATATATATATATATATATATTATACTTTCTTTGCTGTGTGGCCAATACCACACAGCACGGATCTCCTGACTCCCCTAATGTGCCACCACTCTGCACACCTGAAATTCTCGTTGTACTCTTGCTCCAAAGAGAAGGGCTGAGCAAGAAATCACAATGTGAATTTAAAAAAAGTGCTTAGAGGAACATTTCATCAGCGATGGCCGATGGGTCTATTAGGTAAGCATTAGATCAGCTAGACAGCTGATTGGTGGGGACGGGATCTAGACTACATTAGCGCAAATCGTTTAAGCAACTTTTTTTTTTCAGCGTGGTGTGCTAAACGCCATCAGTAACCAACCAGATGAGGAAGAGCATTACAAATTACTAAATTACTTTACTATTACATATTTAAGAATCAATAATTTTATTTTTTATATGGCAGTTTGATGTATTTATGGATCTGTACTTGAATCTGTGACCATTAAAATAATTGTTAAAAGCATTCATCTTTTCCAGTCATTTATTTTTCCTCTTTTGAATGAGACTACTATTTTTTTTATTTGTAATGTGTTGCTTGTTAGTGAAAGGAAATATGCTCATTTTCTAAGGCTTTTTTTGATTTTTAATTGGTGGTGGTCTTGGATGGTACTGATGGCAGTGGTTCTGATGGTGGTGGGAGTAATTATGAGGCATTAGATGACAGAATGCTGCCATGCAACTTTACCTGGTGGAGAGGAAAAGTAGTTGGTGTACCTATGCCTTATTTCCAGTGCTTCCCTGGCATTGTTGCTGCCTGCTCACTGGATGGGCTGCATGGCAAACTGTGGCTCTGATGGCAGGGGGCACAACTTCCTTCCTCTTCATTAGCATCCTCATAGCCTAAGGACATTTAAAAAGAAGGCAAGTGGCCTTCACCACTGCATCTGCCACTTTTGATGAGACACCAAGCACTCTGAGTCTCCATTGGGCAGCAAGTGTCCCACATGTGCACTCCACCATCCGCCTTGCACAGGATAGACGGTAATTAAACACACGCTTCTCTCTGTCGAGGGGTTTTCCTGGGTGGGGTCGGAGAAGGTGCCTCTTCAGAAAAAAGCCTCGTCACCCACAAACATATATGGCACAGGCTGGAGGTCTTCTGCTCCTAGCAAACGTGCATCCTCTGGCAGGAAAGGGTACCGGGCATCAACCACTGCCAGGAGAACGATGGAGAAGCTACCTTTGTAGTTAAAATACATTGACCCTGTTGAAGATGGGACCTGTAATTGTTACATACTTCCCATCGATTGCTCCCAGACAGTTGGGGAAGTTCCAAAGCCTTTTGAAGTCCTCCGTGATCCTCTTCCAGTGGTATTGCTCAGGGAAGGGCATGTAGTCCTGCACCATGAGAGACTATATGAAGAGTTCAGATGCAAAAGCCTCTAAATGCCATTTTAAATTTTCTTCTTTAATGATGATTTTTGTCAAACTTGTATATTTAAGTTCAGTAATTGTACTTAAATAATAATTAATAGGTAATTATCATTGCCATTTAAGTGAAATCACTGAACTTAAATATACAAGCTTGAATAAAATGATCATTCTAGAAGAAAATTTCAAATGGCACTTAGAGGCTTTTGCATCTGAACTCTTCATATTGCCTCACACAATTCTTTTACAAAACTTGCCACTGTGCAGTAACCCACCCTGTAGCTAAAAGCTATTGACCTGAATGAGTCTCCTGTTGACAGATACCTGAAACAAATACAGAAAAGTTGCTAAGGGCCAATAGTTATAAGTTAAATAAAACATCTATTTACATCATACTTTCATTAATATAAATTAAATAAGCCATCTAGCATATTTATAATGGTTTAATTATATAAAAGTATATCTAATTATAGTTTTTTTTTCTGCAAACATGTTTCTTATCCACTATATTAAAGAGACAAATTTACTTCTCTGCATTTATTTATAAAGGACTTTGCTTTGCATTTTCAGCTTAATAACACAAAATATCACTTAAATAATTTTAGAATAGCCTACTTTCACCCACCGTTATGCACTATACCTCAGACACAAGCAGAGACTTTTCCGAGCTGATGGATTCCTGGTTGTTTGGACAACTTTCAAACTACTCCGGAACGTTTCAAACTGTGTCCTACTCATCTGAAAATACTCCTTGAACCGGCCTCTGTCCAACTTTAGTTCTTGGACCAAACGATGGTGCTCGCCGATATGTTTTCTCGCTCTCAAAATCTCATGAATCTCATCCAAAGCAAGGGCTGGAGCAAGTACTCTACATTGTGTCAACATTTTTAGTATGAACCAAATTATCTGAGAAATCAGTTACAAGCTAATAAGGTAATTGTTACAAGTAACTGTGCCGCAGATATTCTGTATCATTGCAATGAAGCGTCTCAACGGGAAAAAAAAGCTGCGCTGCCAAAACACTCTCAAGCGCCAAGAGCTAGGTGTTTTCAGCAGAGCGTCTAGCGTTTTCAGCTGGCTAAAAACGCTTTGGTGGACACACGGCCTTACGGTTAGAATACCGAATATTATATTATCAGCATAAAATTTCCAATGAAAAGTTGAATTGAAAATTTTACAATAATTTCATGTTTTCTTCTAATTTCTTAAATTTACTTATTTTATTAGCAGCCAATTGTAAAAGCGCAGAATATATAATATGATACATTTTACATCCCCTGGTCTAAAATAAGCTCTGAAAACACTGGAACAACTTTAAAGAACTGTTAAATCTTACGGGACTATTTATTTCACACACAAAAAATAAATAAATAAATAAATAAATAAATTTGTATGTATAGCGTATATATACGGTTATATATATTTAATTATTTACTGCTACTGTTGTATTAGCTGTTGATTTAATTCTAAAGCTAACAGTCAGGACAGTTGTTTCACAATGGTTAGATAGTCGGACCCGCGACCCAAAGGTCACAGGTTCAATTCTCAATACCAGCAGGAAACAACTGAGGTGCCCCTGAGGAAGTTACCTAATTGCTGCCCGTGCACTGCAGTGAATGGCTGGCCTTTGCTCTGGGTGTGTGTGTGTCCACAGTTTGCTGTGTGTGTTCACAACTCACTGCTCCTAATGTGTGTGCACTAACTTGGATGGGTTAAACGCAGAGAACAAATTCTGAATATGGGCTGCCATGCTTGGCCACTATTTTTTTTTTTTTTTTTTTTTAGTTTCTGGATCTTATTGTCTCTTCGGGATGTTCCTGCATGAGACTTCATGTCTTTATATGCTTAACAAGATCTGTGACACCCTGCACAGCAAATTGAATGCTAAAAGAGTTGAAACAAGGCATAACGCAAGCCTTATTATTTTAGACTGTGACCCTTATCTCACTAGCACCAAGTGTCACTGTTCAGCATGGAACTAAACACATGATTTTTATATTACCCCACATTTTTGCAAGCATTTTTTTTTAACTCAAACTTAACATATTTCAATAATAGAAATTTAAATTATGAGTCAAAATGTGTTTTAGTCTAACCCTAATTCATGGAATAGACGACACCAAACTGAGCACATAATACGCATGTGCATGATGTCATCGTCTTCAGATATTCAGGTTTTTGTTGTTTACACAGAGATCGTTTTCAAAAACTTGTGTTTTACGTGTAAACGAATGGCCAAAACTTTTTTAATTGAAAACAGTGTAGTGTGAGTAAGGCCTTTTATTTAACAGAAAAAAAAAAACATTATGTAGCTCTCTAACAGAGTTTATTGTATAACATTATCTATTGTGAAGGGTCATATTCATCCGCACAGTCACTAAGAGCCGAAGACCAACCAGAACAATGTTCTTGCACAAATTGCATTCAGTTTAGTTTTTGTTTAGATGGCCAAAAGTTACATAGTGTACCTTTAACTGTCAAAAGTACAGTGCCACTAGTAACTATAGTCATCTCTGTTTTCTCAAATTAGAATGTACAGACCAGAATATCACATAGTCATTTTAACTTAGACTAGTAAGCTCACAGTTTTGCTTTGGCCAGCACCACTCTCATTTTATTTTAAAAAAAGTTTGAACTACATGAAAGTGGCCCATATTGGATGGCCTTCTTCACTTTGTATTGCTCACGTTGCATTTTTGAACGGTCTTGATTATGTGTGGCTTTGATTGGCAGTTTGGAGCATGAAGGGCTCTTGACAGAACTCCCATCCGCCTCTTCCATCCAAAATCCATCAGAAAGCAGTTCACTTTAAGAGGCCTGAAGAAGAGAGGGAATCTAATTAAAAACTCCAGGGGCATCAGAAGAAGGTTCTGTGGTAACAAAAAGGCAAGTTTAATTCAAGTTTAATTCAGTCCAGTTAATTGAATCTACAAGCCATCCGCCACTTTTTGCTGCTCAGGCGTTCTGCGATGTTGACTCTAAAGGACCCTTCTTTCTCCACTCGTTCCTTTCCATTCCATTGCTTCTCGAGGATGAAATCAATTTCGTTCAGGGGCCATTTTTGAGTGCCCTTCAGTAACATACACAGAGCAGTTTAGCAAAGGGTCACTGCTGACATTTTTAGTGTAGGCCTATGTAATGCCAGTTTTTGGTTACTTAGGGATGAACAATAAAAATGAATCATCTCCACATCTAAAATATAAACACTTATAATAGGCTTACCATAGTAAATCAGGATAAGACAAAAATACATTTTTGAAGAAGGATTGACGTATTTACTCATTTTTAATTTTGAACAAAAAATGTGCGACATGTACCTTCAATCACCTTCACTTATGTGCCAAGCTGTGATGGGTTCTGAACCCGGTGATGCAAAAAGCTTAAAGCGGTACTTTGTCTAACTGCCTATCGGGGCACATATTGACAGACAACTTATGTTTGAGGACAAACAGAAAACACCACTTTCACACTAACAAACCAAACTGCAATGTCACTTGCTAATTTTAACATTTTCAAAGTTTTAACATTCATGGAACCTTTCCACTTCACAAAAGGTAATTTCTCGAGGAAAAACATTCTTTAAAATGTTCTTCATGCTAAGGGAAAAAAAATGTTATTTTATAAACTGATCACTGAAAGTTTCTTTGCAGAACCTAAAATATTTATTCTATGGCATCACTTCAATTAATATAAAAGTCACTAAAGCTTTACACTCACTTCTTCTGGAGGTGCAGCAGGGACACGAATAGTTGGTACCGATTCTTTTTTCAGGAGCAGCTTCTTAGCAAAACCAGCTTTACACTGACCCTCGTTTATAAAGTCTGGTCATGAAATTATTTGTGCAAACATGAAAGCACTGGTATGGCTCGTGGGGAATATTCCCTTCGAAAACAAAACTCAGCCACTGCGTCTTCAGCGATTCGGATTTAGGAACATCAAAATGACTGTTCGTTATTACACCCAAGAACAGAACACCACAATCGCTTAGAAGGCATTCTGCTCCAGCGTATCAACAATGCTGGACTATGATGACAGATCGCTCAGGGGTGCGTTTCCCGAAAGCATCGTTAGCCAACTATGGTCGCAAGTTCCGTCATTATCAGCATAGTTCAACGATTCGGTGTTTCCCGAAACCATCGTTCCAACGAACATTCACAAACAGCATCGCAAAGTTGTGTGGTTTGAACGACAGCTCTCGACCTATGGTTAAAAGCATCGTTTCTATATTGCAACACATTTGGAGGTAATAAATCCTTATCTTGAGCATAATGAGCAAGCTGACATTCAGTACAACCAGTGTCTTTTATTTAGAATACTTACAAATGGAATTTACGTCTTTTAGTTTGTCAAGAGATTTGAAGTAACGTGTTTGAAAAGTGCGCATGTGCGAACGCGCTCCACTATGTAAGAACGAGCCAAATATTGAGTCTGGTAATAAAGCAAAACAACTGAGAACAATTAGAAGTAGTCCTCAGATGACATGTCTGTAATTTATATAAAACAAATCTAGCGTTAATTGGATCTCAAACAGTTTCATTAAAAGCAGTTATTACTCCACCACGTGCGAAACCAATGTGGTTGAACGATACTTTGCGACAGTGGGTTTCGGGAAACAGCCGTGACTAGCTAGTTGATTTTTCCAACGATGCATCGTACTATGGTAGTGAAGCAGTGAACTACGTCGTTGTACGGGAAACGCGCCCCTGGGCGGGTCTGTGTTGAAACGCTGCTGTCAATCAACAATTTTGGGAGGGGCATCCCAGCTCCATTCAGGGAGGGGAAAACATAAGGAGATTAAATGGATTTATGGATTTTTATAATTATTTATTTAATTATAATCATTTATAATTCACAATGGATACAATTTAGTCCCAATATGCATTTTCTTTCTAGTCAAATATCCTGTTTCTCTTCAAAATGCATCCCATTACATACTTATTTTAAAATTGGAGGCAGACATCAATATGCCATGATTGAAAGCTTTTAGTATCTTGATTTCAATACACCCTTGCTCTTACAAAAAGCAAATACACAACCTGAGCTGAGCTATTTTCCTGTCATGGAAGTGGATTCCATAGTGCTCTCAAAGTCAAAACTTCAATATCATCCATCTGCACCATATTCTCTATTGAATACACTCCCATGCACATACATTTCATCCTGTGCCACAGCTCTTACCGCATGAAGGCAGCGTACTTTACTCTTTTAGTCATCTGTCCATCTTCTCAGGAAAGGGCCGTACATTACATTACCTCAGAGGCTCATCGATTCGTTTTCACTCGTAAAGTGCTATTGACTGAAGTATGCATGCTCCATAGTACAACCCTTGCAATCGTACACCAGCATTCCACAAAACCCCAACCTAGCATTTGATCCTTCTCACCCCCATACCAATTTTTTACTGCTCATGCAATTATAAATAACCACAGAAGGGTTATCCTAAAAACTCGCTTTAGGCACTGTTTTCAGAGGCAGAGTACTCTGTGACAGACAGTGGTTTTCAACTGGTTCAGTATCAGGATGCAGATTTCACATTGTTCTTGAAGTGGCAAGTATTTGTTTATTGGAAAAAAGTGAACAAAATTGTCCTTAAAACATTGAAGCCAGTAGGTGCCGATGAGTGATTTTCTGCATACGAAATCGCATTGTTCTCTACATAGTAGGCGAAAAACAGTATGTCACAAGTATGTCCAAATTCACAGTAGTCCTAAAAAGTACCTGTATGACTTCTTCACGGTGAGATTCTGAAGTGTGCATATGATGGACACTTTACTATCCCATGGGGCCACAGGAAAAGATTTGTGATGGAGAGTGAAGCGATGCAACTGACACTGGTAGGTCTCATGTTAATGAAAACAAGTCAATTGTAGCACGTCTGGATTATATTCATATTAAACATTTTCATACTACATACCTTTTTATAGGTCGCAAAGTGAAAGCAAGAAGGTACTTATTCAAAATAAAAACCTACTCAAGTGAATATGTGATTTCGGACTTAGCCATTGTCTTTATGTATCATTTAATTTGTTATTTCAATCAGTTCATTGGAATATGCTAAATCATTCAGGACTGAAACATGCCTGTTTTTGTGAGTTGGTCATTGAATTGTCCATTTAACCAATTTGTTAAAACACACTGATTCACCCAAGAACAAAACATGTAATGCCTTTATGAGTGTATCATCTATTCAACCCACATTAAAACACTTATTTTGCTCTGAATTTTCAGTTTTTAGAATGGATTTGCTAACACAGAATCCCAAAATTATCGTGACAGGAGCATCTGTCTAAAAAACAATCTTAACCATTCTATTTCATCAGGGACGATCTTAAAACAGGGCTTTAATTGTAAAATACCAAACTTGTCCTTTAACTTCTTGTAAGGACAAGCAATATCGAACTCATGCTGTCTGTGTTCACTAAACTTACATCATGACAATGCAAGTGCTGTATAGTGCCCAGTTTTCTAAAACTGTATATAATATATATATATATATATATATATATATATAATAGAAGAGAAAAGAAAAGAAAAGAACCAGGTCCGTACATTACACTACCCAGATAGCAAACTGACATTGAATCAACGTGGAAATATGACATCGAAACAACGTTGATCTGACATTGTTTTGCTCATCGAATTAACGTTGAACCAACGTCAGACGCGTCATTCTTTCAAAACTAACGGAAAATCAACTTGAAATCAACGCGTTGTTTCAACGTTATGAAAGCAAACCAATTTTCGATTTCATTTAGCTTTGAAGAATGCCGCGTCTGACGTTGGTTCAACGTTAATTCGATGAGCAAATCAACGTTGTTTCAATGTCATGAGAGACGTCGTTTCCACGTTGATTCAATGTCAGTTTGCTGTCTGGGTACCATGCCTACACTGTTTGTTTGTTTGCTTAAAGGAACACTCCGACTTTTTGGGACTTTAGCCTATTCACCATATCCCCCAGAGTTAGATAAGTCCATACATACCTTTTTCATCTCCGTGCGTGCTATAAGTCTGTTTGACGCACCCACCGCTAGCCTAGCTTAGCACAAAGACTGGATGTGAATGGTTGTAGCTTTCATACTAATCCAAATGAGTGACAAAATAACGCAAACGTTTTCCTATTTACATGTTGTGGTTTGTATAGTCACAGAGTGTGCAAATATCAAGGCCATATGAGACACAGACATCTTTTAACCGTATAAATACTATACTTTCTGAAGGCGAAGCACTGATACTTGGGCAGAGTGATAACCATCACCTGAGACGCACCGTGACGAGGAGCAGAGTTCGCTCAGTGTTGCAGTAAAGAGTCAGCAATTACTAACGTTAGATAGAAAAGCATAGTTTTTCATGGGTGTTTGCTTTATTGTATGAGCTGTGACAATAAACAGGGGAGACCAGGTACCATGTTTCATTGATTTCCAACCAAAAACGCACCCAGATTTATAAATATCACATGAATAAATAATTAATATTACAGGAATCAATATATTTTAAATGCAATTTATTAGCTGAACCAAATGTATTCAACAGTATATAATATACAGTATAATTGCATTACTATAGGATAGAATAAGGGGAAAGTAATAGCACAAATTGTTTTTGCACAATGAACTCACAGCCAAGTTCGTTATTTCCATGGTTATTTCAAATTTAGGCTACTAGGCGCGCCGCGCGCAGGGTGCAAGTTCAACGCGGTGAACGCGCTTGTTTTTTTCCAAGCGCGTCCGCACCGCATCAAGATAAAAACATATTCATACCCTAATCATATAATAGTGTCACTAACGTAACGTTACATTAGCTCTGGCTAATGGCACTGTTACAGTAGGTCATCTAAAAACATAACGGAACACTTACCTCAGCCGCAGGTGATCCACTTGTCCTGTCTGTGCTATAGATGGGATGGCCGTATCCTTCAGCACATTATGGTCCGTGTGGCAAATTCCATTTTTTCAAAATAGTCGTCCATTGAAATGTACCGAGCAAACATAATGTCCCTTGATAATTTAGGTGTGTTTGGATAATTATCCAGAGTAAGTAAGCCATTTCTTCATCCAGTCAGCGTTTTTAGTTGGAATTCTGTGAAACATGGTATTACCTCCCCTGTTTACTGTCGCAGCTATTTACAATAGAGCGAAAACCCATGACTGTAAACTACGCTTTTACTATTTATAAATTGCTGACTCTGTTACCCAAACACTGAGCGAACTCTCCGCTCCTCACCACGGCGTGTCTCAGGTGATGCGGTTGTCACTCCGCCAAAGTAGCAGTGCTTCGCCTTCAGAGAATAGTTCCCAGGTTTTATACGGTTAAAAGATGTCTGTGTCTCATATGGCCTTGATATTTGTACACTCTGTGACTATACAAATCACAACATGTAAATAGGAAAACAATTGCGTTATTTTGTCACTCATTTGGATTACTATGAAAGTGCAACCATTCACATCCAGCCTTTGTGCTAAGCTAGGCTAGCGGTGGGTGCGTCAAACAGACTTATAGCACGCACGGAGATGAAAAAGGTATGTATGGACTTATCTAACTCTGGGGGATATGGTGAATAGGCTAAAGTCCCAAAAAGTCGGAGTGTTCCTTTAAATAAACTGCAAAATGGACATTTTTTTTAAATAATCTTTTGGATTTCGATGATTTCGATTAAGCGTTTGAACGATGAGAAAAAGCGCAATCTATTGTGTGTCACTTATATTGTCTTTGAGAGATGTTTTAAATGTAAAACAGTGACAGTAGGTAGGCCTATTCATGTTTTGCTGACATACAGTGTAGTGGTGGGAAGTTCGGATCATTTTACTGACTCAGATCTTTGAGTCTCGTTCAGCAAAATGAATGAATCTTTTATTTAGTCATCTCGTTCATTTCAGCAGATTAAATAAAGTGTCATGTTAAATAGCCCAAAACATCTAGCCTACTTACGAAAATGTTAATTACATTTAAAATTAATAAAAATAAACTACATAGGTAATGAAGCCAAAGACAAATTATAGCTAATAAACCGAAATGTAAACTGATTAGTTGGGTCTTAAGTTCAAGCTATTGCAGTGTTAGTTCACCTCACCTCCTGATTCTCCGCCACTTGTGTCTTTGGGTTCGAACTTCAAAAAGTTACTTTGTTGACGTCGACTCGTCAGTGTGACACAGCAGCCACATGCCACAAAACAAATGCACTCACTGACTGCAGCAAAAGAGATGCTGTCAGTTCCGGAAGGAGAAATGATAGTTCATCTGGTTTGGTTCGGCCGGGTCCAAGTCTTTTGTTCTTCCTGTCAGTCTCATGGAGTCTATGCTGTCAGTACTGGAAAGAGAGATGATTAGTTCGTCTGGTTCGGGTTTGAGTCGTTCGTTCTTCAAGTCAGACTCACAAATTTTGTTCATTTTGAGTCCTTCATTAGTTGGTATCTCGCATCAAATAAAACATATTATTGACTGTGTCTGAATGTATATTGTTAATCAACATAAAATTAACAAAATATATGTGTATCTCGCATCAAATAAAACATATTATTGACTGCGTCTGAATGTATATTGTTAATCAACATAAAATTAACAAAATATATGTGCAATAAACATCATCTGAAAAATAAAAAGTTCCATCTTATTATTGTCCCTGTGCATTTCTTTTTTTTTTCTTTCTTTTTTTGGTTAAATGTTTCTTGTGCATCTGTGGTGTTTTTTTAAATTATTATTATTGTTATATATATATATATATATATACACACACACACACACACACATATAACAATAATAAAAACAAAAAAACACCACACACACACACCTGCACACACACATATACAGTATGTGTGTGTGTTTGGGTCAAACAAGAGTTTAGCCAATGGTTGAGTTGAATTGCAACTGTCACTCAAGGCTGTCACCAAGGGGACAGTGACCCTTTCACACCTATCCCATCCCCCGTTGTTTTGCACAAGGTGGGGAGCAGAGAAGAGACTGAGACAGATCAAGACAATGTTGAGATCTAGAGAGGAGTGATGTTTGGACCCATTTTGTGGCAACTTTGGCCACAGAGGCAAAATGTAACATCTGCAATAAATTTTTTTCCACTAAAGGAGGAAGCACTTCAAATTTGAGGAGACACTTGAAAAGCTCACATCCAACTATGCTGTTAGAACAAGTTAGAACAGAGATTGAAGATAGTGGACCTGCAGCAACTGGAGCTGTTTCCACCACTAGCACCTCTTCTGCTGGATGTTCACCTTCTTTGGTTGGCACCTCATCTGCAGAACCAGCACCACCCACCACCATCCAAGGAGCAGTTAGGTCAAGGAGGCCACAACAGCAAACATCTATGAGCAGTTCCGTAATGCGTCCAATAGATCCGTTAAGACAAAGCAAACTAGATGAGGCTCTGGTCAAAATGATTGCTTGTGGCTTTCAGCCCTTTTCTATAGTGGAGGATAAGTGCTTTAAGGAATACTCACATCTTCTGGACCCATCATACAGCCTACCTAGCAGAAAAACTCTAACAAAAACTGTAATGCCCAGGCTGTTTGAGAAGTTAAGAGCTGACATCATGAACAAAATCAAGACTGCATCGGCTGTATATCTTATAACAGACTACTGGACCTCTTTGACTACCATAAGTTACATGGCTGCGACTTGCCATTTCATAGAGGACTTTCAGATGACCTCTTATCTCCTGGACTGCTTTGTCTTGACAGACAGACACACTGCTACTCACCTGGCAAGTGAACTAACCAGGGTTACAAATGAATGGGGTGTGGTTGACAAAATTGTTGCCTGTGTCACAGACAATGCCAGTAACATTGTTTCAGCCCTGAAAGACCACCTCCACTAGGATCACATACCCTGTTTTGCTCATTTGCTGAACCTTATTGTGAGAGCTGCACTTAAAGAGGTCCAAGCAATATTGCAAAAAGTCAAGCAAACTGTTGAGTTCTTCCATAGAAGCACAGTTGCTTCAGATAAGCTAAAGGCCCCGCAAAAACAGATGGGTCAAGAGCAGCTGCGATTAAAACAGGATGTGGCCACAAGGTGGAATTCAACATTTTATATGTTAAAAAGATTCATTGAAATCAAAGAGCCAATCATCTCCATCCTGGCTCTCACTAATGCATCTCTGCCAACATTGTCGCCAGATGAATGGAAAATCTGCAGAGAAATTGTGGATATTATTCATCCATTTGAGGAGGTCAGTACCGAAGTGAGTGCAGAAAAATAAGTATTTTTTAAATTTACATTTTTTTTGATTATCATTAAAAAAAAAAAACATTTTAAGCGGTCAATTTCTTAATCATGCATTTATTTCTATGTGCAATATTGATTTTGGTTTTGTTATATGTACAGTATGTAAACAATTGTACATTTTTTTGTAGGTTTGTGACTCCTACAGTTTTACACTGACTCCTACACTAGAAGTTTGTGTCTTCTCCAAAATAATTCTGAGGACAAGAGGTCTTCAGAGGATTGTTGCCCGGAATCAAAGGAATCCCTCCAGCTTTGAATCTGTAAAGAAACTAGTGGACATCCTAATGTCAGAAATGACTAGAAGATTTGGTAAAGTGGAGCTCATTGAGAAGCTTGCTGATGCAACTTGCTTGGATCCAAGATTCAAAAAGCAAGCCTTTGTCAACCCCCAGGCAGCCGATGACACAGTGAAAAGGGTTACAGCAGCTGCAGCAGCTATTAACCCAACTCAGAGTGAAGAGGAGAATCCTCCAGATTCTGGTGCGACATCCAGTGCAAGGGCCATGTTTTGGAAGGACTTTGACGAGAGGGTAGCAAGCTCTAGGCCTTCTACCACTTCAACTACATCAGATGCTAGGGTTGAGATACAGGCCTACCTTGCAGAGCCACTCTTACCCCACACATCGGACCCTCTGGCATGGTGGAGGAGATATTCACCTGTTTATAAAAGCCTTTCTTAGGTCATGAAGGCTAGACTTTGCATTGTGGCCACATCTGTACCATCTGAAAGAGAATTTTCTAAGACTGGGCAGATTATCTCCGATAGAAGAAACAGGCTTAGCCCAGCTAAGGTCCGGGAGCTTGTTTTTTTGAATGCAAACATGCCTTAAAGCAGGCCCTAAAAATAAAGTCACAGTGTGTTTTACATTTGTTTCTTTATTATTTATCTGAAAATCCTGGCTTGTTGTGCAATATTGTGTTTGGATTTAAGTGCTAGGTTATAACTATTGTGATTTAAGTTATATGGTTATGCTCTGTGGCTTTATAGTGTCCTTTTAATTCTTATTTATTTTTATTTAATTCCGTTTTGCATTGTTAACCATTTTGTTTTAAAGCTTTGTTGGCAAAAAAATAAACAAACAATAAACATCCAGTCAATATGTGTCCAGTTTTGTAATTAGCAATGATACAAAGGTGTAGCTTTCATAGATTTATTAAATAACTGCACATTTAAGTTACTTAGCTACTGTGACTTTTCACAAAACAACTTTAACTTTTTCGGTGATTTAGTATGAGCTAAAAACAGTGAATGACATAGTGAATGGAAAAATACATGAATCCAAAATACATAACACATTTATTCTTTTTAAATATTTTTTTTTTTATTAATAAGTTTTAACACAAAGGTATTTTAAAGGACTGTCACGTGACAAAAGAACGAAGAACGAAAGATGAAATAATTTCTGTTTCTGCATATAGGTGTCATGGTATTGCAGGTTGAAGATGAGGAGACAGGATTTCAATACCTCTGGTTTATTCACAAACACAGATTACAGGAATACTCAGGAACTTCAGAAACACAGGAATACTTTTACTCACAACTGACCTTGACAATACAAAGACGACAAACCAACAAACACTGAGGGAAAACACAGGGCTTAAAGGTGCCCTATAATGTGAAATTGAATTTATTTTGGCATAGTTACATAACAAGAGTTTAGTACATGGACATGACATACAGTGAGTCTCAAACACCATTGTTTTCTCCTTCTTACTTAAATCTCGTTTTTGAAAAACACCCCTGAAAAACAGGCGAATCTCCACATAATACCGACTCTGACGCAATAGTCGGGATCATTAATATGTATGACCCAAAATACACCCCAAACACCCCATGTGTGTGGGTAATTCCTGTTTGATGCTACTTCTTTTATCTTATGTTGTTTATTAAGTAACTATGTGACGGTAGAACGTGTGACAGACAGTTATACGAGTTCGATTTGTGAGATGTCAATCGCCTCCGTGAGTCTGTCTGGCATCGCGTAATTGCGTCACTTCATAACGTTCCCATGGAAACAGGGGGAAATGGCTGCTCTTGTGTGAAGCAAACGCAACATTTTTCAACTTTCTGCTAAGATACATGTGACTTTTTTTGCAACGAAAATACGAGGATTATGAAATTATGTAAACCCCGCATATTTTGCACGGAAATCGGCAATTTATGCAGCGAAAGTGCGGCGTATTTAAAAAAATGCGCCCCCCCCCCCGCATAAATATGCGGACTTTGGCTGATTTTGCATTGAATTCAGCGATCGCATAATCGCGTTTTTCTGGAGGGACTGGTAATAGTAAAAACTTATAATTGCTGTAGTAAAATTATTCGAGAGAGTTTCACATGTAATACATAGCTATTTCATATGCAAGCATGTCAGCCAATCACAGCAGAGGCCGGTTACACACAGCAGACACGCCCCTTCCAACAGAGTGTTCAGATCAGAGGCTAAAATCAGGCTAGGAAAAATGCCTTTTATTTCTAAATTATGACTATTTTTGATCTAAAAAACATACTAACATTATAAAGGCAACTAAATGGTGGCGCAGGAACGGGAAGCCTCCAGGGCGGAGCTGGTAGCTCAGGGAACTGGGGTGGAATGGGCTGTGGACATGGCCATGGCGGAGCAGGCTGTGGGCGTTGCCAGGGCGGAGCAGGCAGACCCTTGGGTGTCCAGGGCGGAGCAGGCTGTCTGGCCTCCGTGGGTCTTTGGCCGGCCATGGCGAAGGCGTATCCTTGTTGCGAGTGGGGTGCATATTCTTTTACTTTTTGTAGTTTTCTTGGTGGGTTTTAAGGATGACACAAAGCCTATCTATGTTGGCATGTCTGATTTGACTAGTTTTACCAATTAGCCATGGCGTTTGATTGGACTCACAGGCTTTGGTATCAACAAAAGAAATGGGGAATCTTTTTTCTCCTTTTGTTTAAAGATTATACACTGTTTTGTTGTGCAGTCCTTTCTGTTTTGCAACCCACCAGAACAACTGGTTTAGATCATAGCTTTCCAGCTGAGAAATTAGACCGTTTGGAGCCACAGCAGAGAGATTTTAATTAAGAGACCTAATTCAGTCTGGGTGAGGTGCCAGGAAAAGGCAACGCCACATGGGCTGGCATAGTCCGTAAGAGCTTGACTCACTGCATGTGTGTTTGAGAAAGAAAGAATGTGTGAACAGAGAGTTTCAGGGTTTTAGTGTTGCTTGGCAGACATATTGGATGCCGGATATGCTGTGAGTCTGCGTTACACCTCAGAGAGAGGTGATTCTCTCAATGGCCTAATCAACAGTCAATTTTCTGGAGAAGAGAAGTTGCTGCCTTAAATTTTTAAGTACAATCAACTTTATTGAGGATATTAAAGTAATTTCAACTATCACTTTAACCTGACATAAAATTAGTTGAATCTTGTATAACTTTAAAGTTGAAAATTGCTTAACTTATTTTGAGTTAAAACAATGTAAAAACATATTTTATCAACTTATTGATCATATGATATTTTTTTTTTACTGTGGGCATTAAAAAGAAACACATGCAGTGACAAGCAATCACATTCACTGCAGATCTGACAAGCAGTGCATTATGTTTTTATCTTTTTTTCCCCCTATTCATGTTTCTTTTCATATTTTTATTTAAAAATAACTCTAATGTGTGACTATTGTAAGGTAAGCCACTGATACATTTTACAGGCACTAAATGTAAGCAAAGGATCCAGACATGTTTACAGTGTGGTTCTTGCACTGGAAATCTTCTGCACTGTAGATTTGTAATTAAGCTCTTACCCGTTGTTGGATCATGGAACCGAGCTTCAGTTATTTTGCCAAGATTTATCTGATTTATTATTAATTGTCAAGACATGGAGAGAAAGACAATTATTGGAGAGATCATGTCTTCATCCCCAGCTTTCTCTGACTAACACAAATTTTTGGGGGGTTATGCTGACCAAAGGAACTTACATTATCCCCACAAGGAAAACATGTTGTTCATGTTTAAAATACATGAACATCTTGCTAACACACTCATCCTTCCTGTCTAAATATGTCCACCATGGTCTATTTCTGTATATAATAAAGAACATAAATTATAATTGTACCTAAGTAAGATGTCTCAACATTTGAACCGCTTTACAGTTTTTTTTGTTTTTGTTTTACATTTGTGCCATTATTTGAATGTTGAAACCCAATGCTTATGTATAAAAGTGTAATTACATTTAAAATTACGCAAAAGGGGAAACCTGTGCTTCAAAAAGTGATGCCTAGGTGTCCTGAGCAAGTCTCAATATGTGACGAGTTGGGAGTGAGAATGTATTGGAACTGTTGGTTTTTAAGAATGCACAAAGAATAGTGATTAATTCAAGACATGTTTTAGCCATGTATCAGCTATTACCATCAGGGAAACATTACAGGGTTACACTAAGTAAAAGCAACCAGTTCTAAAAATTATTTGTACCAGTATCAAGTCATATTTTAAATATCATCAATAGTGTCATTTTTAATGTTGTATTGCCAGAGACCAAAATCCTTGGAAAAGGACAATAAATGATAACTCTGTTTGAATTTTATTCAATGTCACATAATTAATGTCACTAATTTGCTTGTATTATTAAAATGTATTTTTATTGAAATTTTCAAATCTTTACTTTTCTATTCTCCAAACATAAATTCTAATCATAAAAAGGTATCCCCCCCCCCCCAATATGTTCTCTTTTGTAGTGCACTGTAGATATGCTGATGCTTTGACAGATGCTGTGCTATCTCTGATGCTCTCTCTATAGCGTGCAACACTTCATACGGCCACTTTAGACTAGTAATCTTAAGGCTGTGCATCTCTGACTTGTACACATTGATACAGCAGTGAGGCAGAGATTACGAGGCCTTTAAAATGAAGACATCTCTTTCTGGGATTGTATGGGAGTGCTTTGGTTATCGGGATGTATTCCAAAGGGCTTTCACATAAAAATAAATAAATAAAAAACACTCCTGGGTTCCTTCGCTCTCTCGCTGTGTCCTTCAAGGTTCTGTTGTATGGGATGAATATAGTATCAGAATGATTAAGACGTCCAAGCACAAATACCAATGAACTTGATTAATGTTGCAGAAATGTTTTACTATCCACAACCAAATGCCTTTCAACTTGCCAGTGCAAAATTCTAAATTGAATGAATGTGTTGCAATTTGTACAAATAGAGACATTTTTGTGAATACAAATGTTTTCTTTTGCATTAGTGTATCATAATTTGCGCATGCAACATGATGTGTGTGTGTGGATCAGGTGAACAAGAACATGTTCAGAAAATGCTTAATTCAAATTGTATGGGTATGTACAGGGTATGTACCAGAGTGATCCTGGGGTGAGTTGACACCGTGTGAAGGACGAAATAAAACATTGTCAGAGCCGTAATGCGCCTCAGATGTGTGCAGTATAAATAAGGGGTTTACACATAGACCTACTCCGTTTGCAGTGCATATTTTTTTACCATACCCATGTCAACAGGTTGGAGCTTTCACTGCACGCGGATACCCGTCCAAGAGGAGCCCTCTGCTGGTAGGGAATCGTAAGATGGCCGCTCTAACACTTCCGGTGGCTTCATTGCCTGGTGGCAGTTTAGAACATCATGAGCTATCCAGTCATTATATAGATCAGTGACACAGCCCCATGTTGGATTCGTCTAAACTTATACTCAATATTCTTTTTAGAATAAGTGATTTGTTTTGCTATTCTGTCTTCATTGTCAACTGTTTTCTATAAGTATCTATTGGCTAACGTTTATTCAGCTAAATGCCTGTCCTGTATAAAATGTACAATGTTTAAATGTAAAGACAGCATGTCACAAATTAAAGCCCCTTTTTTTCTGTGGAATTTAGTATCATATTCGGATATTGTCATGGAATAATAAATTATTAGCACTAGCAGCACTATCTCAAAGGAGCTGTATGTAAGATTGTGTCCAAAACTGGTACTGCAATCAGTTTCATATTACTGTAGAGCAGTCTATCCCCTCCCCCTCCCCCCTGACTTGAGGTTGCCAGATAGGCTGCAGGATCCAACATTTTTTTATCCCACACGTTTGTGGTAACTAGAGCAGAGCTGGCAACCCGGCTGCTGCAACACTACTGACTTCGTGATTGGTAGATCAGTGGAGGGTGGAGCATCAGACCAAAACACAACATGACAGTTGAGGGCTGCAACTTCACTTTTTAAATGACAATATCCTGGCTGGACTACTGTTGTCAGTGATACAAGTATTTGAATTGAACATGATTTCTTAATGTCTAGTGACATTTCAGGGCCATTTTATGATTATTTGAAATACATTTCTCACATACAGCTCCTTTAAATGTACACATCTATTGTTTTTTTTAGTGTTTTCTAGGGGATTCTTAGTTGACCAGCACACATTATATTCAATGCAAGTTAAATTTTAAAACTGTAAAAGTCAAAACTAGAATTATGGAGATAGAGATCCCAGACAGCAAACTGACATTGAATCAACGTGGAAACGACGTCTCTCATGACATTGAAACAACGTTGATTTGCTCATCGAATTAACGTTGAACCAACGTCAGACGCGGCATTCTTCAAAGCTAAATGAAATCGAAAATTGGTTTGCTTTCATAACGTTGAAACAACGCGTTGATTTCAAGTTGATTTTCCGTTAGTTTTGAAACGCATTTGACTTTGGTTCAACGTTAATTCGATGAGCAAAACAATGTCAGATCAACGTTGTTTCGATGTCATATTTCCACGTTGATTCAATGTCAGTTTGCTATCTGGGATGTGTTTGTGTCTTGCTTTGTCTCCAAAAATTACGACAAAAATAATCCCCCCACCCCATTCCACCACCCCACTGATACTCAAAAAATTATTTCAAGGTTGGCAGGTCTGAATCAGCATCATGTGTATCCCTTTATTAGCAATGAACTTCAAATTGATTAAAACTTGTTGCATCTGATTAAAATGGAGAAAAAGGATTGTGGTTGGCTTGTTGGTTCTGTGTGAGTGTTACGATCTGGGCAAACAGTATCACAATCCCTTCGGGATAAGGCTACCAAGGCAGACTGCAGTATCTACTGTATCAAAGTCGAAACAAAACAAAACAAAGCTAGAATGCAGTAACATCACTTACTGTGGTTTGCCATGGTATTAGCATGGATTTTGTTGTTACTGCAATTTTGACACTCTCATTTCTCTGAAATGGGACACAATTGAACCATGAAACTTTGTCACCAGACAGAATAGATTTCATAAAGCCCATTTCAGGGTTAGTTCACCAAAAATGAAAATTATGTCATTAATGACTCACCCTCATGCCGTTCCAAGCCCGTAAGACCTTCATTCATCTTCAGAACACAGTTTAAGATATTTTAGATTTAGTCCCAGAGTTTTCTGTTCCTCCATTGAAAATGTATACACGGTATACTGTCCTTGTCCAGAAAAGAAATAAAGACATCAAAGTCGTCCATGTGACCAGTGGGTTAGTTCAATTTTTTTCAAGCATCGAAAATACAGCATGAATGAATAGAACAAAATACAGCATGGATGAATAGAACATACAGTATGAATGAATAGAACGAAACTTTTTATATAAATGAAGAAAAATTGACGAAAGGGCGCATTGCATGCGCGACAGGGAAAATTGCCATAATTCAGTTTCTGGCAGGAAGAAACGGGACATCCAACAGGAGCAGCGAGCTGTTGAAAACCTCTGTTGAGTCCAACAGAGCAGGTAATAGTTGGACATTTCAGTTCTAGTCCCTTAAGCACTTTGCTGGCCTTTCGGATAGTGAGTGCAACTAAAAAAATCAAGTGTGTCATTTGGCGAGACAGGAAAAATGTGTGTAGAAACGCATCGGGATCCGTTTGATATGCCTTCACAGCTCTTGCTTAACCTCACCTCTCATTCCTGTCCCGTCTCATTGTGAAAAGCATCTCACAGAAAGTTTCTCAATGTTCCGGCTGTCTTCGTCTGAGCTCTCACCCTCTGACCTGTTTTATTTCTGTTACGGAAAGGTGGCTTGACATTCCCGGCTGCAGACATTCGTCTGTTTTATCGTTCTCAGTCTCATTTCTTATAGCTTGTGCTTGTCAAGTGTTCATTCAATAAATTCTACTTGCCATTCTTATTTTAGGCAGTTGTGTGAAGCACCTGAGCTCTCTTGTGAGAATAACCAAACTCATTATCTACTGTTTTTTTGTGAGCATTGGTTAACAGGTAATGGTTTCCCTCTGTTGTCTGATGAACTTGAAGACCTTATGACCTCTCAGATGTGTATCGCTCCAATACAAATGCTCAATTATTTGATTTCTGGGGAAAAGAATTTGCTCTGCACTGTTACGGATAAACCCTACATTTCTACTCAATATCAAAACATTGGGGTTCCTAACACTGTCACAGTACAAGAAACTCTATTTTTTTTTTTCTTTTGGCAATTAATTAGTACCATGGGGAGCCGAACATGACTGAGAAACTGTCATAAGAGTCTTTATCAAATCTGTTTAGAGGGCCATTAATGTAAAGCAAGACCAGTTGAAAGTGAATGTAAATCTCACAAAGAAATATCCAGGGCATATTTCCCCACAAACTAGCACATTTTGCATTGCGGCACCAGGCGCGACGCAAGTGTTTTTTTACTAGATTCAGCCCGACTCAGTTATCATTTTCATATCCTGGGCCACGCTGTTTAAATAGCAAATGCGCCCATGGGATGCTGGAAATGTCTAAATATCCTATAACAATAACCATTTTTTTGTCTTTTTGTTTTGAAACTTAAATCTAAAAGCATTGAATGCCCGCAAATAGGTTTATGGGTAACATCATTTTTTTTTTTTATTTGAGATTGCCCACTTTACTGATGTGAAGTACATCTCCATATTTTACAGAGATATTAATTACCTCTTTCAGCTTATTAAACTGTAAATTAAGAGCTCAGAGAAGATATCAAATATAATATGTTAATAGCCTACATGTGTGCTTTGACAAAAAGAAAAGAAAATTTCAGGTCAGTTTTTTTTATTAAATCAATGCTTGTTAGCATCAAAAACATAGGATAAAGTATCTGATTAGTATTACATAAATAATTCCATGTACATTAATTTATAACCTTAATATATGTTTCATACACATAAAGTTACAGCCTTGACAGGTGTCTCTTATCTTGGGAGCTTGGAGGGAACTACATCCATGAATTATGAATCAGATTACAGTATGAGTTGAGATCTCGATCGGACCTCTCTTTTTACAGGCGCATGCTGATTTAAAATCAGAACAGTTTCTTATGTTGTGGGCCATGAAATATTCAGCACCTTCAATGGAGTGCAGCTATTAATGTTGAACGTGAGCGCAATCTTACATCAGTTCTGAAATAATAAACACCACACAAAACCCAGTATTTTTTCGATGCAGAAATATTTAGATTAAGTGTTATCATAGTGGCCATGTGATGTCAAGAAGCATGATTTGTTTTTAATGCCTCTCTACAAGTTCAAATAAACCACAAATGAGAGGATATTAAAATTATTTTTTTAAATATTGTTTTAAATACTGTATTTTAAATATGAGAAAAGAACAAAACACTAAACTTGATTTATCTACAGGTTCTATTTTACAAAAAAAATCATTTATTGACTACAGCATAATCAGCTATTAATATTTAGTTCATTCTCTTGATTTCGCATGTGTTCAAAATGTATTTGTAGACGGCCTGGCCAGAAAGTTTGGCATATTTCATTGCATTATCACAAAATCACCCTTATTGAGATCATTGAGTTAATTTGTAATTTATACTAGAAAAATACAGCTCTGATTAAATTATATATTATATCATCAGATAGTTGCTGTATATTTCAGAAAATGCATTGATCAGGTGTGGAAACCCTGTTATGATGACCTTTGTGCTAATAATGCAGAGAGAAGACAGAGGAAGATAAGAAAAATTTCTTCAAATCCTTCACTTGAATTATGAGTCTTGAACAAATATTGAGTCATCAGGCAATTTAGCTTGACATTGACTTAAATCACCTCTCCGAAAGCGCTTTTAAATCCAATTCACTAATATTCACTGAATATTCTCCTTTATTAAGATCTCAGATGGATGGCAGCTTTGCTATACAGGAAAAAATGACAAAACAGGAAGAAAACTATTAATCTCTTCCCTTTTGATGAAAAGTGGACCATGTCCTTGACAATACTCAGAATTTAGCTTGAAAAAATGAACTGCATCCCATGATCTTGTGTGCGTTAAGGATCCAGCATGCTTTCCGGTCTCATTAATACTGGAACATCTGCAGTCCACTCACATAATGGCCTATGGGACTTCAGTGGACGCCTTTAAACAAAGTCGCCCAGTCAAAGAATAAAGGTTTCCCTCCTTCTTTTTAGTGCTTTAGTCTCTGTTAATGCACACATTTCATGCTGGGAGACTGTCTCTGTTTCTTCCGTACCACAGGTATGGAAGTGACAAAAATTGAGATTGACCAGCAGGGTGTGTGGAAATAAGAGAGCGCATTAAGAGACTGTATTATTATTATTGTTGTTGTTCTATTGGCAATTAATTAGTACCATGGGGAGCTGAAAATGACTGAGAAACTGTCATAAGAGTCTTTATCAAATCTGTTTATTGATGTAAAGCAAGACCAGTTGAAAGCTATGTCTGAACTAATGTTTGTGCTATTAATATTGTTTGCTAATTTATATATCTACCTATCAAGATGTTTACCTTGTTAAAGGGGGGGTTGACCCAGATAGCAAACTGACATTGAATCAACGTGGTAACATGACATCGAAACAACGTTGATCTGACATTGTTTTGCTCATCAAATTAACGTTGAACCAACGTCAGACGCGTCATTCTTTCAAAACTAACGGAAAATCAACTTGAAATCAACACGTTGTTTCAACGTTATGAAAGCAAACCAATTTTTGATTTTCATTTAGCTTTGAAGAATGCCGCGTCTGACGTTGGTTCAACGTTAATTCGATGAGCAAAATCAACGTTGTTTCAATGTCATGAGAGACGTCGTTTCCACGTTGATTCAATGTCAGTTTGCTGTCTGGGGAGTGCTTTTTTTCTTCCGGAAGGTTAACGCCCATTACCTTTACGGGCGAAACGTGCATGTCATGAGCTCCTGTCCAGATGTAAATATGTGTCGAACTGCAGTATCAGTTTGAGGCAGAATCAGACCGAGAAAGCCGCGATGAAGAGAGTCAAGCAGAACCTCACCACATACTACAGCTCTTACTAAACGTTTCTGAATGATAATTTGCTACATTTTTTTTACTTTATACACGTTTATTTTACACAATAGCATCTGACTGGCAACATTAGCAACTGACTGGCTACTAATGTTATACTCAAACAGCGTTGGCATTAGTTTACGTTCTTGATCAAATCGAAAATAACGTCATGAAGCATATAGGAAAAATACGTTTAAAACATTAGTACTTATACAAAATTCAGGTCCATAATGTTTGTACGCATTTGTCGTAGACACAAAATAGCATAGGCTAACTAGTGGTGGCTATAAAGCCAGCGCTGGCATTTGAAAAAAATAAAACACAAGGCTACGTCTGGAATTATACATCCAAATACATTTAAAATGATGAAGTCTTAGCCTACTTACAGGTTGTGGCCCAACACTGCTGCCTCTTGTTTTAAAGTCGGAACTGCTTCATGTTTTAGTAACAGTCTCTTGTTGAATCCGGTGTTGAACTCGTGGAGATTCTGGAAGCTATCTTCCATAAAATGCGCAGCACAGAGAGCTAGATTACGATCGTCATTTTCAGGAACATAATCAAACATAAATTGTATCCATTGTTGAGGAAGTATAGCGTCCATGGGAAGCCCGAACACAGAAGACCTGACAGCTGCGTGAACAACACACTCGACGAGTCGACGTGCCTCAGAAATATGCGCATGCCATTTTCTGCATATTCTGAGGGAGGGGTTGATGCAAATGTTTGGGTTAGTGATGTACCATAACCCAGCTGTAGTCTCAATCGAGTCGTTTTTGTAGGCATTATACTTCCTGATTTTTAAAAGACGATCTCTGCTTACACTGAACTTTCAGCGCTGCAACTTTGCAGATACTGTTCATGCACCAACAGAAACATTACACACTATTTAAAATGAAAAAAGTGAAATCGCAGTCAACCCCCCCTTTAACAAATTGTCATCTGGTGGTTTACTGCTATAGTAGATTAAATCTGTTCCATAGTCTGCTCTGCTCTGTTACACATCTCCGGTCACTCAACTCACAATTCAAATGCCACCAGTTCCCTCAATCAGTTGTCAGGTCTCGTTGATACAACGTCAGCTTACTGACTCTCTCTTACCAAGACATTACGATCATCTGCATTACCTGGTTCCCGTACTTACAGTTATCTTTGGATTACTCTTCCTGTCTCCCGGATCTCCAGTCTTCGACCTACCTGCTGTCTTCATCCTGTCCCTCTTCCTCAGCCCCATGATCATCCAACAATCTGTAACAGATAACAGACTTTATCAGAATGATGATTCAACCTATTATTCCAATGACTCAACTTACCTGCCATAACTGTTCCTGAGTGCTTTAATAAACATTACTGCAAACTTTACCTGTTTGTGTTGTTCTGATTCATGACACCTATAAGGCCGTTCACACTGATAGTGATTTGAAGTGACATTATCTTTCTTGGTTTATTTTTGTTTATTGGCTTTTTCATTGGCATTGGCATGCTCCATTGTGTGTTTAGTAAATCCTCTTCAGGAAGCTCCTCAATAACTGTATTGTAAAATAAATCAAACAAAAAGTATTATTATATTTTATTCATCAAGGCCTTTTACAGTGCAAGCGCCGATCGGAACGGTGTCTAGCATGCCGTCGTTCTGTGCAAAAGCTGGTGTAAGCATGACAGGACAGAGTCGTGCCTTCTGTTAACGCAGACCGCCAAGCTGCCCGGTCTTCCGCAAGGTGATGCCATTTGTTAGGGTTGATGTTGAAGACATTCATGTCCCGCTTGATGACATCCTTAAAGAGGAGCTTTGGTCGACAATGAGGGCTGTGTCTCACAGCTAACTCCCCATGGAAGATGGTCTTTGGGAGACGTTCATCAGGCCATCAGGCATACGACGTACATGGCCGATCCATCTGAGTCGACTCCTCCGAAGCATGGTGTACATACAGTGTATATACAGTATACAGTGTATATATATATATATATATATATATACACTCACCAGCCACTTTATTAGGTACACCTGTCCAACTGCTCGTTAACACTTAATTTCTTAGCAGCCAATCACATGGCGGCAACTCAGTGCATTTAGGCATGTAGACATGGTCAAGACAATCTACTGCAGTTCAAACTGAGCATCAGTATGGGGAAGAAAGGTGATTTGAGTGACTTTGAACGTGGCATGATTGTTGGTGCCAGAAGGGCTGGTCTGAGTATTTCAGAAACTGCTAATCTACTGGTATTTTCACGCACAACCATCTCTAGGGTTTACAGAGAATGGTCCGAAAAAGAAAAAAACATCCAGTGAGCGGCAGTTCTGTGGGCGGAAATGCCTTGTTGAGGAGAATGGCCAGACTGGTTCGAGCTGATAGAAGGGCAACAGTGACTCAAATAACCACCCGTTACAACCAAGGTGGGCAGAAGAGCATCTCTGAACGCACAGTACGTCGAACTTTGAGGCAGATGGGCTACAGCAGCAGAAGACCACACCGGGTGCCACTCCTTTCAGCTAAGAACAGGAAACTGAGGCTACAATTTGCACAAGCTCATCGAAATTGGACAATAGAAGATTGGAAAAACGTTGCCTGGTCTGATGAGTCTCGATTTCTGCTGCGACATTCGGATGGTAGGGTCAGAATTTGGCGTCTACAACATGAAAGCATGGATCCATCCTGCCTTGTATCAACGGTTCAGGCTGGTGGTGGTGGTGTCATGGTGTGGGGAATATTTTCTTGGCACTCTTTGGGCCCCTTGGTACCAATTGAGCATTGTTGCAACGCCACAGCCTACCTGAGTATTGTTGCTGACCATGTCCATCCCTTTATGACCACAATGTACCCAACTTCTGATGGCTACTTTCAGCAGGATAATGCGCCATGTCATAAAGCTGGAATCATCTCAGACTGGTTTCTTGAACATGACAATGAGTTCGCTGTACTCAAATGGCCTCCACAGTCACCAGATCTCAATCCAATAGAGCATCTTTGGGATGTGGTGGAACGGGAGATTCGCATCATGGATGTGCAGCCGACAAATCTGCGGCAACTGTGTGATGCCATCATGTCAATATGGACCAAACTCCCTGAGGAATGCTTCCAGCACCTTGTTGAATCTATGCCACGAAGAATTGAGGCAGTTCTGAAGGCAAAAGGGGGTCCAACCCGTTACTAGCATGTGGGTACCTAATAAAGTGGCCGGTGAGTGTATATACAGTGTATATATATATATATATATATATATATATATATATATATATATATATATATGAAGAGTTCAGATGCAAAAGCCTCTAAATGCCATTTGAAATTTTCTTCTTTAATGATGATTTTTATCAAACTTGTATATTTAAGTTCAGTAATTTCACTTAAATGGCAATGATAATTACCTATTAATTGTTATTTAAGTGAAATTACTTAACTTAAATATACAAGTTTGATAAATATCATCATTAAAGAAGAAAATTTCATATGGCATTTAGAGGCTTTTGCATCTGAACTCTTCATATATATATATAATTATTGTGGATTTTTGAAAATTAGGAAACCCTATTTTTAAATAATTGCTAAACAAGGATACTATAATTTAAGCAATATTAAAATAATTGTTTAATTGTTTCAGGCGAGAAATTATAGGCAAAAAATAATGTTTTTTTATGCATCTGTCAATTTGGGGATTTTTGGCTTTTCATAAATGTTTTTTTTTTTTCATACTAGTGGAATTTTTACTGTATCTTTTAGAGCACTTTATCTATGTTTTTAGATTTCAATTACAGTAGGCTATAACTCTAAAATACATTTTAAACTAAAATCTTGAACCTGACTTTTTTTGTTCTTGAAATGTATGCAAATTAGGGCATATTTAATTAGACAACTCATTTACATATTTACACATAATTGAATGTATTAAATTATTGATATAATCAATCAACTGGTGAAGTATGGTGATAAGTTATTTTTTACCCTATTCACCTGGGTGAAAAATATGATCATTTCACATAGTAGCAAGGTAGAAGAATTTTGATGCCTCTTACTTCTGTGCCGTGTGAATGTGCACTCTCAAATATAAAGATCTCCGTGAAACGTATCGACCGATGACACTTGGACTTTGATGACTGCCATTTGTTGGCACAGAGATTAGCAGCGATTGAGCTGATAAAAGGAGAGTGATAGGTTAAATCACCTGCTTTCACTCCCATATCACAAAGAGAACAAAATGTTCTCCTCTGCTTTCTTCAAATCAGTCCCGCACCACAAATATGTCATAATAATAAAACTCAGTAGCGTCTTAAATCGTCACTGTATACTTGGACATAATTCTTCACCGAACAGGAAAAAGCAACCAACATTTTCTTAAGAGACCAAAATGTTCTAAAATTATCATTAATCACGCTGAGGCTAATGAACGAAAGGCAATCATGAATAAGACAGTCTGGAGACTGAGCAGACAAAGGAATGACATAGAATGGGCTTCCTTTCATAATCCATTCATGTCAGAACAAAGTATGACCTTGAGAGTTTGCTGAAACCACAGTCATGGTTGGCGAGAGGAACTGTACAGTATAAGGTGGAATCTAAGTCAGTTTCTTCACCCCGACATCCGCTGCATACTGTTACTCGGGTGTCTGAACACAACTTAAAGTCAATAGTCTCCTTTCACCAGTTTCAGACTATATTCAGACACATCCAGGAAGCCGTTAATTATAGATGACAATACCAAAGTACCAAGAGGGAAGACGAGAAGGTCAAGTAGAATGAATTAATAAATCACAGAGGAAGAGTGAGACGGGAAAACATGAAATTTAGACATGGAATGAATACCATGTACTTTACGAGTTAGTGGAGGTTTTAAGAAATACCGACTGAGACAATGTGGGCAACTGTATAATTTCTGGTATCCATCTCTAACTGTAATACGCCAGAGAGACATTCTCATTTTGATGTATCTGCCATGATGACACATGCAGTAGTGGAGCATTTAAAGACTTGTTAGACAAACATATGAACACAAATCCCATTCAGTCATATGCCAAACAGCACAGTGAATCATTTTGTCCTTGACTGATTTTGTCTGACGTGCTGATTGTTCATCTCTGAACTCTGACCTGATCTTGACTGGGCTATACTAGATCATCATCTGCTTGGGTTGTTGGGCACTAAATGCTTCCCGTCATCATTTAATGTTGGTTACATTGTTTAAAATAATAATAATAATAATATTTGTTACACTTTATTTTGATAGTCCATTTAAGACACTCTACTTACTACAAGTGACATTGCAACTACGTGTCAACTAACTCTCATTAGACAATTGGTAGACTGCAGTAGACTGTTAGTAAACTGTTGCAGGTTAATAGAAAAAGTTGACATATAATGCAAAGTTACTTATAGTCAGTAAAATATCTGTTGGGAACCATCAAAATAAAGTGTTAGCAGATATTAAGCAGACAGTCTACCAATCCTCTTATGAGTTAGTTGACATGTAGTTGCAAAGTTCTTTTGTAGTTAGCAGAACGTCTAAAGTGGAACATCAAAATTAAGGGTTGCCTTATGATTTTCTTAAACATCTTTCTCAATGGTTTGGTCTTGTTTTGGAACTGGTAACACTTGTCAAAAAGGCTCCATTTATTAACATTAGTTAACTATATTTGTTAACATAAACTAACAATGAAAAATATCCCAAAGTCAGCCATGTGTTCACTAAAGCGTTTTTTCCACGTGCCTGGCATACGTTTTTAATTGTTTTCAATCGGAGTGCTGCGTTTTTGAATGAATAAGGCACTGAGCGTTTTTTTTTTTTTCTGATAAAGCGTCGAGCGCCCGCCATTTTTACTGGTCGCCAAGAGTTGAAAAATGTTCAGCTTTGGGTAAAACACAGAGCTCATCACTGTCACTTTTTACACAGCCGTCCAATCACAGTGGAGGAGGGGCGGGACTAATACCACACCGACCACCTGTCACAACATTCTCTCTGTACAAGACATCAAGCAGAGCTATCCGAACAAAATGGATTAAAATATATTCTTTAGTATGAAACAATTATCTGCGAAACCAGTTACAAGTAAACTGTGCTGCGGATATTCTGTTACATTGCAACGAAACGTCTTGTAACAGCCACCTAGAATTAAGAAGTGAAGAGTTCAGATGCAAAAGCCTCTAAATGCCATTTGAAATTTTCTTCTTTAATGATGATTTTTATCAAACTTGTATATTTAAGTTCAGTAATTTCACTTAAATGCCAATGAAAATTACCTATTAATTGTCATTTAAGTGAAATTACTGAACTTAAATATACAAGTTTGATAAAAAATCATCATTAAAGAAGAAAATTTCAAATGGCATTTAGAGGCTTTTACATCTGAACTCTTCAAGTGTTAATGATGTGTTGATACGCCTTTAAGATAACTACGTCTATGGTGCACGTTATTGAATGCATGCTGTTATGATGTGAGCGCGCACGCACGCTCAGTGAGAGTGGAGATGTTTGTGAAGAGAGATGACCGCTCTACCGCTGGCTGTTATTTTGTTGTATTGTGTTTGCTTCCACCTTGTTTTTGTGACGTTTTGCAGTGTTAATTTCCCTGTTGGCATCTGTGTGCCTAACTGGGGAAGTGCAGCAATAAAAGCACTCGTGGAACTACCAGTTCGTTTTCACTGTTTTTCCTGATCTTCATCTGGGCAGACTTAAAAACACTTGCAGACGTTACAGTCTCAACGGAAAAAACGCTCCGCTGCCAGAACGCTCTCAAGCACCCAAACCAAGGTGTCTTCAGCAGAGCATCTAGCCTTTTCAGCTCCCTAAAAACGCTTTGGTGGACACACGGTCTTAGTGTTAATTTCAACATTTATTAATTGTAAATTTTGTTAGATTTAGATTTTTGTTAGGTTGTTTAGATTTAGTTATATTTATTTGAATAAAAATATATCAGAAATACTGTGAGAAATACTGCCCAGACAGCAAACTGACATTGAATCAACGTGGAAACGACGTCTCTCATGACATTGAAACAACGTTGATTTTGCTCATCGAATTAACGTTGAACCAACGTCAGATGCGGCATTCTTCAAAGCTAAATGAAAATGGAAAATTGGTTTGCTTTCATAACGTTGAAACAACGCGTTGATTTCAAGTTGATTTTCCGTTAGTTTTGAAAGAATGACGCGTCTGACGTTGGTTCAACGTTAATTCGATGAGCAAAACTATGTCAGATCAACGTTGTTTCAATGTCATATTTCCACGTTGATTCAATGTCAGTTTGCAATCTGGGTGGTGTCTCATGCTTGGAATCGATTACACACCAAAACCTCTTACTGGACAGCAAATGCTGCAGAAAAGAATGCTGTTCATTACGAGAACAACTTGAGTAATGCCAGCATCCATTACAAGCACGAATCGATGAATGAAATGCAACCTTCATCTGAGGCAACCATGCCTTTTTACTCAAAAGCAATTTTCTTAAATGACACCCACTGGATCCACTATCTGATATGCCTGATATTGCTATTACCCACATTTAAATTATGCACAGCTCATCATCTTTGTTTGAATGTGTAAATCTAATATAATTCATTAGAGATTGTTCCCCTGAGGTTATGAGTATTTCACGTCATTAAGATGTGTTGCAACGATGTAAAGATATACAAAAATTTAACTATTTTTGCAAGCCATATTTCAGTCATGACTACTGCCGTTAACTGTTTGGAATGGTAATGGATATGACCGTGTTGATATGTTTGGTCTTGGCGTAAAAGATCTTCTACGCTGCTACAGAGTAAATATGGCACTTGCCACTGCCAATACACGACACGCTGCTGTGAGCAAGTTAGACATCCTTCTGATTTACAATAAACATATATTACTCGTAGCAGATCTATACAGGTGGAGCTGGGGAAGTTGGAGGGTTTCTGAAAGCGCCTTAAGCCCGGAACACACCAAGCAGACGCCAACAAACCAGCGCTGATGAAAGCCAACTGTGTTGACGCCTCTCGTCCCCTCTCGTCGAGGTAAAAAGCTGCACTTGAACACACCGAGAGAACTGTAGCCGACGGTCAGCTAGAATGTGCGTTCTGCGCCTGTGTTTAATGAGCCAACTGTCTATTTCTGCTGATATATTAGTCTATATATTCGTTTTTCAAAAAGGAAAACCGACGCTGCCGGCTGCAGATACACACAACGTAAACAAAGCAGCGCGTGCTTACCTTTTTGAATATCAATCCTGCTGAACACTTTCTTGAGTCCACTCCACTCATGTTAATATTGAAATATTCACCAAGGAACACTCAGGTAAGAAGACGTAACATAAGAACAGCCTTCTATCTTTACCGTTTTGACTTCTTTGCTTGCTGTTTTGCATTTATTCTCGTGCTCTGACTCTTTCACTAAGCTGAACAGGCAATCAGAGTTCTCTCTTTCCCCAACGGCCCGACGCCGATTCAACATGTCGAATCGCGCGAAACAAAGCCGACGAGGACTATTTTCAGCCGAGGAAACTTAGTTGGCCAACGCACAAAATCTGCCAGACGGCCGACCGTCAGCTTGGTGTGTTCCGGGCTTTAAAAATCCCGACCAAGTATTTGAAAGGTTGAGCAGCGAGCTCATTGGCTACTGATACAGCAGGAACCAATCAGCTCTTCCCTATAGAGAATGATATGATTGCAAGTAGATTGAGTTTGGGATCTTTCAGCCTGCCCCATCTATAGAGTTTCATGACAGAACTTTGTATTTCAAAGAATTGGGGCCAACTAAGCTTTCAGAAATCCGATTAGTGAATTCCCACTTGCTTTTAAATTGACTCGGCTCTGTTTACACCCTTAAAATCCATGTAATGCATTTATGTCAAATGTGCCATCAGTAAATACGGATATAAATGCAAACAAAATATCAGCAAACTGACAGTAAAATGGGCATCAACAAAAATCAAGTAATGCATTTTGTTTGCCAATTGCCTCACTGCACATTTTTACACATGGCTAAAATCTTTGAGCAGTTTTTGGCTGAATTCAATTGGAAACGCTGCCATGCGCTTCACAATTGACTGTGTTTAGAACATATGTTTGTCATATCTACATGGTGACAGTGTTTACCCGATTGGGTATGCTGCTCTGCTCAGATTCTCAGGCTATCCCATTGCTCCTTTATTTTCCAATCAAGCCCTTGAAGAGGAATCCATCTGAAATTCCTATCTAGAAATGAAAGTATAAGCATCTTATCGATGCGGTTCTAAATGACTGCTCTCTGACATATCCCTTGATTGATGATATTAAAGAACTAGTGAGAAGAGGGAAGTAAGTGAGCAAAATAGATTGAGAGAGGGGAGAAAAATCGTTAGACTGTTCCTGGCAGCTAAGCAAGCCTCCCGTTGATGCGGCCGAACACAGTTTAAGGCTGAAATATCCTTGAATTGCTCTCAGACTGCCAAGTAATAGCTTTCACATTTTTGACATATCTTTGCCATTTTCGTTTTGTGGATTTGTTTAACTGCCTGCAATACATAACCATGATGATGGATTGGGTGAATATATATATATATATATATATATACATATATATAGTTGTACTTTACACATTTACATTACAATTCAAACCATCTTATTTCTTCTACATTACAAGTAGTGATGTTTTTTCCCCATTACAGTAGGCTATTAAGTAGTATTAAGAGTTGATAGAGTGTGCAAAATTGTCATGATTTTTTTTTTTTTTTTTTTTTTTACAATACTTACAATCTTAATGGTCCTTTAAAATAGGTTTCATTTTCAAAATATAATTTGTTATTCATTTCTTTTGATGTTTAGGGTGAAATACAGTATGACCAAAACATTTCTCTAGAGGTTTCATCTGGTTTCACAGTAGCATTGGATTGTGAAATTAGCAAATGTAAAGAGCTGTGAAAAACTAGAGCCTTTACGGACCATGAAATGCAACATTTTGTTTCATTGAGGTCTGTTGTTCCACTTGATTGTTAGCTGCCTTCTATCAGCAATCCTCCCTCAGCACATCCCCACAATCCTCCACAGTTTTCCAATGTGTGCTTGTGATCTGGGCCGGAGTCCAGCGTTATTGAGTGGTGTGTGTTGAAGGAGAGTCACTGTAACCTCACTGCCCACAAAAACAAATAGGGCATAGATTTGAGCCATAAGCTCCAGCACAAATGACACTATTCTGCTAAACCTTTGAATTATGAGGTTCCGGAAGAATGATTGGTGACAGATTGTGTTTGGATAGCTCGTTTTTTTTGTATTATAACACGTTGTTCGCATTGTAGATTTGACCAACACATTCTCATCCCAAGACGTCACCTAACTGACGCTTTTGACCATACGTCAACATCCAACGTTTTAGGGTACCCTATAACGTCAGTTAGATGACGATCCTAGGGCATCATTCAACTGACGCTTTACCTTCAGCGTCAGTTAGATGACGCGGGTAAGTTTAGGTCTGGGGTAGGGTTAGGATTAGATAGCGTCATCTAACTGACGTTAAAGGGTACCCTAAAACGTCAAAAAACAGTTATATGACATCTTGGGATGAGAACGGGCTGATTGGACATAACAAATGTGTCAAAGTTTTGATAGCATTGGTGAATTAGCCCCTGTATTAACTTCTGAATACATTTTTTATTTTATTTTATTTTCCTAATATTTCTTTACATCATAGTGTGGCGAGCAGGACGAGGCCGAAGGCTGCGAGGCCGGTGACGTGATTGATAATGACCGACACCTACACGACACACTGGTCTCACATCTCTTACGGAGGAGCGGAAGCATAAAGGAGGAGCAACGACAGTGAAGATCGAGAGGCCTGAACCTGTATTTTGTTTGTTTGTTGGTGTTGTATAATCGTCCGTGAGGGGCTGCTGTCTTTTACTGTCATTTTGTATTCGTTTATTTTATTATTAAATTGTTGAATGTTTGCTGGTTTCTGCGTCCTTCTTCCCATAACAACTGAATTGCTAATGTTTGTAGCAACTTGCATGAAGGTAAATGAATGTGTAAATAACAGTTATTTTGCTGGCAAGAAATATGTTCTCATCTGTCCATAATATATCCATAATATATACAGTATATTGGACAGGGCAAGACATGTCTGACTGTGCACTGATCATCAGACCGAACTTGATCTGTGTCTGGTTTGTTTCTGCACAAATGAAGCCCTGCTGGACGACAATATTCAATTCAATTCGATCACTGAAATATGTGCTGAAATCACTTCTATTGTGGAAAATACCAAACAGAGCTAGAGAAACCATCCAGACAACGAGAACTGCCAACCTCCTCGTGACGGGCCGCATATATATTGACTGTTGGTCAATAGCATTGTTTAAAGCTAACTTTACACTTTGAATCCAACTAATGAGTCCATGTGGATCAGCCCTCTGTTGTTTGCTGAGTTTGAACTTTCTCAGTGGAAATGAAGCAACCTTTATCAGCCTGACATTGTGCACGCTAAGCCTTGTGACTACAGAAAATACCCTGAAATCCATTACTGAATTTCTCTTTCTCAGACAACCTTGACTGCAAATATCTATTTTAAAGCTTTCTGAGTCACACAGTTTAGTCCTACCAGCGATTTATTTTAGTCAGTGATAACTGCACAACCATACCGTTTGGTTGAGATCAAAAAGACATAGAAATAGAATGGAATTGTACAAAGAAAACAAACTGACGTGTGATTTACACCCCGATCCCGACAACTGAAAGCTTCCCGCAGCATGTAGTGGAGCGCGGGGCACAACCTAACGCGGGGTTAAATGTAACACGGACTTTTTACATAATTCGTCAGGATCAAGCCGGTCTCCCGCGAATTTGCGGTAAGTTTTGATTACATTTCGTGAAGATACTGGACAAAGAGTGTTTTGACACAATGAAAGTACATTTTTACATCATAGATTTTTTTTCGGTTTCTGAGTTGGGTGTATACGCTTCCAAATCTAACTTTATATTGCCTTAATCACTGTCTTGTCAAACTGTCAAACACAGCACCGTTTTGAAACATGTCAGCAATTCCTAGAGACTGTTAGCAAGGTTTAAAATATGTAATACACAGCGGGGTTGGTTGTAACACAGTGTTACAATTAAGCCGCCAAGTGTACAATGATAATCAAATGAAAACGGAGCCACACAACTTTTCAGGTTTGAGTATACATTTAACTTTGTTGGACTTTCACAAACAATGTTGGAATTTAAAATGTTTAAAATTTAGTGTACTATGAATGATAACTTGTTTATTTATTAAAAATATGGTCTGTTTTTAATTCAATAAACCCTTTACATTTTTTATTTTAAGCTCATTTGTATTATTATTACTGTTATTATTATTAATTATAATAATTGTACATGCAGCTGCCACACACAAATCTAATTTAATTGCAATTACAATATTTTATAATTTGATTTATTATTATTTATTGCAAAACTGTGCAGCCCTTTTCTATGTCTCTATCCATGATATTGATCCACAATAGAAGGATGATTGGATGAGGGATTGATGTATGGATATCTGTCTATACAGATGCACAAACAATATCAAACTATACAAATAAAATAGTACTGAATTATGTGTGTTACACACAAGTG
The DNA here is from genome assembly GCF_016745375.1 of Pimephales promelas. The sequence continues at coordinate 61,587 of NW_024121178.1, read as the reverse complement.
TTACAACTAACCCCTCTGTCTGTTACAATTAACCCCGCATATGGGGTAAGCTGTAACATTTGCACTTCTGTCACTTACAGTCCAACTGTACGAAAATGGTAGGTCCTAGAAAAAAATTTAATCTAACCTAATTACTTTTTAATTAATTGAGCCAAAACCAAAATGCGTTAGGTTGTGCCCCGCTCTCCCCCATGTCTCAATCCTAGAGCTTTGCAATGTGAAATGGCTCAGCTATATGATATCCAGTAGAGATGAAGGGTTCCATTGCTTAGTGTGTCTGTAATGAGACCCCCATGACTCTGAGTACAGTGTGCCCTCTTGGATTGCGATAACACATGCCTGCTTGCGATCTCCGCAACCGAACATAATTGTCACATCAGATGAGCATCCTATTGACCCAGCAGTGCAGGGTTGATTTTTGGTGACGTGTGATGTTTTTGACATAGCTGTTATTGTGGAGGGATGGGCATGGTATTTCTTTATGTTAATCTGTCTTTAGCTCCCTTTTTTAAATCGAGGGCAAGGATAACAATTGACTGGTTGGGTTGCCAATATATATAACTATATATATAAAGCTAAAAAAAACTATTGTTTGGTAACACTTTATTTTGATAGTCCGCTTTAGACATTCAACTAAGTAACTTTGCCGCTACATGTCAACTAACTATCATTAGGGAATCAGTGTCTGCTTAATATCTGCTAATACTTTATTTTGTTGGTCCCCCAACAGATTATCTACTGACTATAAGTAACTTAGCAACTACAAGTCAACTTGTTCTCCTAACCTGAACTCTAACACTAACAGTCTATTGATAGTCTACTACAGCCAACTAATACTCGAATGACATGAGACAAAAGTTACTTATAGTTAGTAGAATGTCTAATGTGACTATAGAAATAAAGTGTAACCATTGTTTTTACTAAAAACTTTCTCTATTGATTACCATTCAAAAGTAGCCTATTTTATTATTTTTTGTAATATATGTTTTATCTCTAATATTTCAACATATGAATGGGACAAATATTTCATTTTATTACTCTCTTATTAGATGGCACAGCACATGCAAAGCAAATAGGGCATTGTTGGATTGCAAACACCATCCATCCATCCCTACACTCACACACTCGCCTATTCACTCACTCACACCCTCACCCACTCACTCACTCCTCTTACTTACTCTTACTCCTACTTATTTACTTACTCTTACTTACCTACTTAATGGGCATTAAAGTCTAGTCAAAGCACACATTTTTTTCCTGACCATTTACAGAGTTATAAATCAACTGGCAGTTTTTTTTCCTTCCCTCCAGGCATTCTGTTGCACTCTGTCTATCAGCTTTTGATTTTAAGAATTCATGACTATAAATCAACCTAATTATACAAGGCTTACCCAACTTGCTGTTCGGTCAACCAATGACTATAGGCACGTGCCCTCTTCATCCTGTTCACTTCATATCAGGCAGGTAAAGCTCTGGAGAAGCTAATCTACAGTTAGACTCTATTAGCTAATTATACTTGAAGAGAGTTTGGAGCCCTAGAGGGAAGGATTGATTGTGACACATTGGTTCACCTGCTCTGAGCCTTCGAGAGGCCACAAACAGATGTCGACACATGGAGGGAAACTGACTAATTAAGAACAAAGGATTTTTGAGAGTCGAGTCTTCAGACGTGTAACACCAGATGCTTTACCTGTTTGATGCCTCGAAAACAGGTCTGAGAGTGGGCAGGCAGATAGTGAAGAGGGGCCAGTAATTTCACATGCCAAACGCTTTGTGTTTTGTTCTTGTCATTGCTACCCTGTAACAATTATGGAGCAAGCTAAATTGCAGCTGCTGCTTGATTGATCTTGTCAAATAGTGCTGTGCAGATGCTCTCATATATTGCCTCTTTTCCCTTACAATATTGCATACATATTTAGGTCCTTTTTTTGCTCACACTACTTTGGTGCAGTAACAATTGCAAACAAACAATGATATAATTGTTGTGATTATTACGTTGCAATGTGATTGGTTATACACAAATGTATTGCCAAAATGAAAGAATCTCCTAATGCACACAAAACATTATGAAAAGGCTAGTAACATAATTACTAATGTTAAGTGCGTAATGGGCAGATTGAGAGCTATGTTAGTGAAGTTATTAAACGTTTTTTTTTTTTTATCTTTTGCAGAAAATATATTTTTTTAATTAAAAGCATAAAATAAATTAGCATTGACATTTCAATTTAAACAGTTAAAACAGCAAGGAACAAAAGTTGAACAAAAGTGACAGTAAATAAATTGAATGCCAAGAAATTGAAGAAAATGAATGCTATACTTTTGAACCTGGTTTTTATGAAAGAAACATGAAAATAATATATCATAGTTTCCACATAAATATTAAGCAACTATTTTCAACATTCATATAATTTTTTTGAGCAGCAAATCAGCATATTAGAATGATTCCTGAAGGATCATTATACCCTGAAGACTGGAGTAATGGTGCTGGTTCTGAATTCAGTTTTGCTATTACATGAATAAATTACATTCTAAAATATAACACATTATATTTTATAATGTAATACTATTTCGTTATACTAGCATTTTTAATGTATTTTAATGAAATAAATGCAGCCTTGCATAAAAAGATTTCTTTCAATAACATTTAAAAAATCTTCCCAATCCCAAACTTTTGAATGGTAGTGCATTTATAGGCGATTAAGACTAATTGATAATTTGACCTCAACAAGTAAAGCCAACTGTTGTGAGGGGGATGTCTCTTCAAACTTCTTAAAATGTGTTTTCTTCTTTTTGAATGTTTTGCTCATGTCAAAATGCCTGCTAACTGGGGGCTTTATTTTTCACCCTTATTATTAATATACGTGTCTATTTTTTTTCCTCATCAACTTTTATTTACCCACAGGACAGTCTGAAACATCAGTATTTGTCTCCACCATTGACCAGAATATTAATTCCGCTCTGACAATGATGCAGCTACAGTATGTGTCCACTACTTTAGGGTAAGGATGGCACAGAAAGATTTTATGGCATGTTATCTTATCAGCATTGGGTGACAAGTAGCCAACAGGGTGCACATACTGCCAAATTAATTCTCCAAATTGATGTAGTAGGCTATCCAACGTTTGAAAATTGAGACCATGGTGAAAATTTTCCGCCTTGATGTTGCAGTTAGTGTCATGCTGTTATAAACACTGACCTGAGGAGGGCAGTATGGATCTGATTAACAACGCTTTGATTGTTCGCTCTACTAGTGGACACAGACAAGCTTGTAAAAACTAGATCCCTCTAGCGTATCCTCTTCCTGGATACAATCAGTGGAGAATATTCTGCTGTTATTGTGCTGCCGGCCTGTGCTGCTAAATAATTGATGGGATTCTCGTGGGCAAAGCTTTGTGTGTGTTTGGAGCTCTAGAACAGTCACTTTGATGGAGGACATTCACTGACGGTTGTTGAAGTGTGCGGAGTGAGTGTGCTTGTGTGTGTGTGTGTCTGCAATCCTGACTCAAACAGCAGAACAAACACATGGATTTAAACATTTGCTCTGCTTTATAAACATGCTAAAATGTAAACTGCCAGGGATACACCCATTCAGATGTGTTCTTTTTTTGATCCGGGCGGGTTGCAGCATCTGCCTCCGCTAAATAAATGTATACCATTTTGTGTATATAACGGAACAGATTGTAAACAAGTCATGGCCTGAAGCTACTAAAGCTTGAAAGAGAGATGAGACACTGTGGAGAAAATGCAGATTTCACATTTCTTAATTAAAATGGCCTACTATTTATTGACACTGACATTTCTGTACACAAACTGTTAAATCAGCCAAAAGAGCCACACTTATTCCACAAAAAGCCATCCATTTTAAAGAAAATGTCATTTGAATATATAGACCCTTTTCCAATTTTATTCCAATTAATATTATTAATAAATCTATCATATTTCTGTTGCCTCTGCTGCACAAATAGAGGCAGTTTCATTTCAAATACCATAACATTAATCAGCATTCTCGGCATAAGCTTTTCTTACCCTTGAGCTTTCATATTAAATGAAATTGTTTGGCATGTTACATCTTTCAAAAAAGCTTTTGTGCATTAATGTGTCATCTAAGAAGGGTGCTAGGAAATTACATCGCTGTCCACATTTTCAGAAGCGATCAAGGACCTTTTCATGTCAAAAGTGTAGTTTAGAATATGGTAAAGGACTAAACAGCCCTTTCTGTCACCACCATCATCAATCAAGAGACAAAACATGATGTGGTTTGACTGATGAGCTCTCACAACACAAAGTTAGCATTCACAGTTACAACGATATTGCATTAGATGCAGAGTTAAAAATGCACTGGTTAATTTTAATGTGACATTTGGGAGCTAATTATATCAAATATACATTCAGAAGGACATGTGGAGGGCTGAGAATAAAGGCAGACGGGCCAGATGCGGCCCAGAGGCTGCATGCTGAGTGTCTGTTGACTTCAACAGCGCTCTCATTGTTTAGCTAATTATCTCGTTCATTGATTTTCCACTCTAATGTTCTTCATTCAAAAGATGAATATCGTGCTTCATAACTGGACATGCATCATATCAGTTCACAGAGATGTCAAAGGGAAACAACCGCTGTTGCTGTCAGAGAATAGTCATGTATTTCAACCCTTAGCAATGCCAAAGGTCAGACAAATGCTAGTTTATGTTTATTTTGGAATCAGTGTCTCATCTGTGACTTATCTTGTAGTTAAGGTTGCCTGGTTGGATATGGTCTGTTTAGTCCAGTTTTAATCTGTTCATAAAATAGAATGGTTGTGTCAGAACCTAGCAATTAGTAAGTATGGTCTGACAGATTGAGCCATGGTGCTTGAATCAAGCTTACAAAATTTGATACTCTTATAAATGTTTACCATTTGTTTGTTATACTTCACTCTTTGTAATAACAATTGAGTGACAATATGGTATATTAGCGACCAAGGCTCATTGTAAACATGTGCATCTACCAACTGTAGCTATATTTTTAGCAAAAGTTCCAAAAACGTCCCTATACATACAATTCACTGCAGTTTATGCTGAATGAATGTAAAACACATGTAAAATAGCTGCTATTCATTTTCATACAAATTATGATTACAGAGGCAGATTATCAATTAATATTAATTTGCAAGCTTTTTCTTGTACAATACTGCTATGACCTCAAACCAATTTTACCATAGAGCGTGTTTTGTAGAATAATGCGATAACCAGTGCATCACATAACCAGCTCCATATGTATGACTTTTCTGATGTAGCTACTAAACTTGCTCGGTAGCTTACCTGCTACAGTATTGCACTTGCGACATGGAGTGCTTGGGTACGAGTCGTGTGAAAAACACGAATGTCCCCAAAATGTCACCCCAGGCAAATTTTTCCAATGGGACTGGGTTGGTTATTTTGGTGGATGTGCCAACCCGATCTCACGGGAATTCGTACGAATTCCACGAGGTGGCTAATTCGTAACAATTTGTACGACCTCACTCGTACGAATTAGTACGATTTAGCTAAATCGTACATATTTTACGAATTAGCCAATTCGTATGAATTCGTACGAATGACCTACCTCTGACCCCGCCCCTAAACATAACCGTCACGTGGGTTTAGACAAATCGTACAAATTTGTACGAGTGAGGTCGTATGAATTAGTACGAATTAGCCACTTTTGAATCACTCGTACGAATTCGTACGAATTGGTCGTGAGATAGGGTAGGATGTGCTGGTAACACAAAGCATATGCTACATCCTGTATGCATCAGGTTTAGGTGGATGTGCTGGTATACATGTGCAGTGCTGTTGACTGTATTAAAACATATTTATTTTCACCATGACGTTCATATGCTGATTAGCAACCTTCCTTTGATGAGTCTTGCTAGGTTGGGGTTCAACATCTCTCACTTTCAAGACCCTCTTATTCAATCAATTATTTCTTCTTGGGGTCCTTCATTATGGCATTCTGGGTTTTAATTAACAGTCTCCTGGTAATTACACAATCTAAGAGTAATTAGGGACGGTGGATGATAAAAGTTAGCCAGCGTAATGGGGGATTAGCAAAGACGCAGCGGAACGGCTGCCGTCTCTGAAACCAAACCTTCATTTAGAGCTAATTTAGTAATGGCAGACCGCCTCACGCTGGGAAAAGCAAGAGGCGTTTGACATTTTTAATCTATGCTCTCCCCATTCTAAAGCCATTCTTCAAATTTTTACATTTGCAGCTCAAGAAAGACCATTTAATGAGACATTTAATGAACCCCATACATTAATAAATAGCGCAATAATGACATGTCATGATGATTTTGTCTTTACTGCTGGTTTATTAGGATGAATTTGAACCTTTTGTTTTCTAACTTGTGTCGTTGGCTGTGAATTTAATCTTGAACATTAAGAATGATGTTATTAATTCTTTCAATTAAATACTCCTTTTGTATCTTTCAGTTTGACTTATTTAAGAATGTAATGCTGTGAATCGGTTTGCTGTTTGATGGATTGTTTGAATGATCCTCTGACTGGCCATGCCTGGGATAGCGAGCTGTGGTCTGGAATTCTGAGGCCAATTGCTGTTGGCAGTACAGATTATACAAGGAGGAGGTGCTAAAGGTGTTTGATATCTGTCTTTGGTTTTGAGGCTTCTCCCCAGTTCGCAGCTCTTCGTCAGGGAAGGCGGTCCGCTACAGATTACACAATTGACTTACACATGAAATAAGGCAGAATTCACGGCATGTTTTTTATAAGGCTTTAATGAGGAGCTGAAGGGTGAGATTTTCACTAAGGAGTTTCTCTCATGCCTGCATGAGTTAGAATTGAACGTTAGTTGGCTATTCGCTTAGACAAGCGTTTCAATCTGCGCCTATGTGCCCGTGCTGACGTCACTGTGTTTCTGGGATCACTGGGATCACTCTGACCACTTCAGAGCCATCTCAACCATGCTCAGATCCTGAACCCATGCATCTGGGTAGAATCTGGGTAGAGCACCAATGCTGAATTTAGGAGAGATTGTGCCTTTATTGTGGTAGTATTGGCCATTTCGTTGCCACTTGCCCAGTAAAAGACAAGGCTTACCAGTAGATCTGGGAGTACTGGTGAATTTAGACTCATCTATCCCCATTCTTCAAATCTTCCACTATGATAGCACTATGATAGTACTACTTTTGCTTCATTTAAGAAACAGATTAAGAGATGGCTGAACAAAAATCAAAAATGTAATCATTTAGTATGAAGGATGAATTTGATAGGTAGATTTATTTTAAATATTTATAATAAGCATTTTGGACTGTCTAAGTATAGGCATTTTTGTAATGGGTATTACAATACATTCTCTATAAGATATAGGAACTTTTATGATTATTATTATTTTTATCTTATTTTTTAACTTCAATATGTGTTTGTTGATATGTATATTGTGTATTTGTTTTTGTTTGTGGCTTGTATTTGTCTATGTTAGGGGACAACGGATGGAAATTAGCATTGTGCTAAATCCGGCGTATTTACGTTCAACTATGCTTGTACGTTTATTAATATGCATTGTCCCATCTAAATAAATAAATAACAGACATTCTATTGTACGCTGGGGTACCGCTTCTGTTTCTTGTTTGGCCCTCACTGATTCTGGGGCTGAAGGAAATTTCATCGAGCCACCGCCCCGGTGAGTCTCACTACATGTGGCAATCATCAAGAGACAATAATCTTTCTTGTGTTTCAGTCACCCATGACCCCTATTGTCCCAGGACATCCCTGTTAAATGCAGCATAATCCTCAGATTAAATGAGCAGATAGTTCTATTTTGCCAAGCAGCTTGTTATATCAAGTATCTTGTTTCATTCTTGTAAACTGATTAATTTGATAATTTTGACGATGAGACCCTGAAGTGTTTGTTCTGGATCACGGCTAACTACCACCCATATACCTGCTGACCTGCCGGACCCAGAGCCTGATTCACCACCTGTAAGCCCCCCCGTAGACGCAGAGTTAACATCCGACGCAACACATCAGCCAACGGGCGAGGATAAGTGGACAGCACTGACCCTTGTCCTGGAAGAGGAGCCCCCCACCCATTGAGTCTGATCAGGCGTGTGAGCCAGCAACATCTGTGGCCAGGGGTTTACTGGTGTAAATAGTGACTGAGGACTGGTTGATGGACTTCAGGATGGAGGTATCGTCTACCACCCTATCCCACCCTGTTTCTCGTTCTTCATCACTGTTTCTAGATAACGCAATGGACTGTTTGAACTGTGATTTACCTGTTTGCTTGGAACCTAATCACTGTTTCTAAACAGCACAGAGACCTGGATGGACAATGTCCTATTACCTTCGACCTTGTCAAGTGTCCAACTAACTAAGTCCCTGCCCTTCCCTGCTTCTGCTGGAGGTTTTTAGCCCTTCGCCATCTCCTGGAATGCCATACTTTGACGTCGACTCTCTGGTGGAGCAGCTACCATCAGCGCTTGAGCCAGTGGATCTTGTGGCTCTGCCTCCAGCCTCAGATAACCTTGCTCCGTCAACCTGTCGGTTCTGCCTTGGTTCCTCCCACCTTTGACTCCACCAGACACCCTCGCCTTTTCGACCCATCCCCTCCCCCTTGGTCAGTCGTCACTCCACCTCCATCACAGACTTGCAAATTGTCCGCTATGCTACGTTCCGCTACGGCTGCAGTGGGCTCCCCCTTCCCTTTGTTACATCTCAGTCCTCCATCACACCAATATCGCCTCTGTCCTCAGGCTCTCTGGCTCTGCAGGATCGCCTAGGCCTATAGTGCCAGTGATGTTGCTCTGGTCCATCGGCTTTCCCTCTGCACCCTGGGATCCATCGGCTCCGTCCGTCATCCTCCAATTGACGTCAGCCTCTACTCCATCTTGGCTCATCCCTCCCTCGATTGCTCTGTGGTCTTTCGTCTCTGGGCTCTGGGTCTGTGCCTTCGGACATCTACAATCATCTCCGCCAGGGTCTCGTCGTAGTCCGGATGACCATTCATCCATTTTTTGACCACAATCATCCCTTCACCATCTCCTGTCACCATCCCTACACCATCTCCTCCCTACACCCTATACCATCCTCCTTCTCCTCTCCATACCTTTGTGGCGTTCTAAACCAGGACAGACTAAACACCGACTACGCCACTCTGGGAATTTCACCCAGAGAATGATTTTTCTACCCAAGCTCTATAAATCCAACAGCTAAAGACACACAGGTTCGTGTACAATAGAGCCAAAGACAATGTTCAATTTTGAAACCACAGCATTTAATAATTTCAATAATTTAACATTTTAAAACAATCATCTCTCGGGGAAGAGATCACAAAACAAACAAAAACAGAAACAAAAAAAGAACAGAAAAAAAAAAAAATTGCTGAGGCTTAGGTGGAGGCAAAGATGGAGGCAAAGTATTCAAAAGGTGGTAAAAGATCCCAGAACACCCCCCAAGAAAACACACAAACACACCCCCAATGATAGCAAATGCAAACAGGGAAGTCCACAGCACTCCAAACGGGGACAACACCACCCAGACACCAATAACAGAAAAAGAAAGAAAACCAAAGAAGTACGCAAATAAAACACAATCTCTTTCAACAAAGATTTACCAAAAAGAAAATACAGACATCAGAGAATCAATATTTTTCTTATCACAAAATAAACAATAACTGCCAGAACCAACTAAGACTCTAAAGGGGCAGTAAAAATATCAAAAGAAAATAAACAAATAAATAAATGTTCTCAATTCAATAATCAAAGAAAATCAAAATGACCTTCACAAAATATAAACAATAACTGCCGAAACCTACAATGGCTCTACAGAGGCAGTAAAAATATCACAAGAGACAAACAAATAAATATTTCCCAACTCAGTAAATCAAAATAATAAACTTATAACACAAAATGACTGCCAAAACCAACAATGGTTATAATACAGCAGTATAAAGAAAAAAAAAAAAAAAAAAATATATATATATATATATATATATATATATACTCAAACCCAGTAAATCAAAAAAAAAAAAAATCAAATTGAAATATAAATGCAACTTTAATCTAAATTGGAATCAAAACAAACAAACCAAAAGAAAGCAAACCCAGAAAAACAAACTTCTTACATCGACAAAATTATAATATAAAGCCCCAAACCCCTTGAGCTAGTCACGTATCATAAAAACAATAGCACTCACGAACCAAATGCCACATACTCTTGGCCAAACAGCCGTAACTACCCGGTGGCCGTGATCAGACGAGCATACAGCGATCTGCTCCAGTTGCTGATACGCTATTTACACAAATGAGGCGGTGGCCCGGGCAAAGTGGCACATGTGGCAAACGAAGACATAAATAAAACACGGAAATGTACAGCACCTTAAACACAGGCAAAAAGGCACAATATAGTTGTCAGGTAAATAGGCAAAAGCAAAACAGCAGCCAGCGAATCGGTCCTGTGCAGCTAGTGATGATCTCCGGCTAAACTGGCCTCATTCCTGTTAGCCATCGTTCAGACGTACCCGAGGGAGGAAGCTCGACGAGTGCCCACGGCACTGATAATGCAGTGTGTTCAGTTGTTCAATGAATTGAACGACGAGATGAGAGTTCGTCCATCCGGCCGGAGATCTGTTAGCGCAACAACGCACACACGGAGAGAGGGATCGGACGAACAACATAACTTCCGGTCACCGATGAGCAAGAGAGGGCGTCAGAAGGATTACGCGCTATTTATAGGAGGGAGCATCACACGGGGAGTGACCAAGGGAACACCAGCTCATTAGACTAAAGCCTGTTTTATGCTTCTGCGTCGAATCGACGGCGTACCCCCGCAGACACCTATCCGTCGACGCGAACCCCTCTCCGACCCCTCCGCCGTAGCTCGACGTGCACCTCCAAAAATTTGTAACTACGCGTCGAGGCGACGCAGACAGCAAGGGCTTTGATTGATCAGATTAAACATAATTTCAGGAGTGTAGCTTTTTTTCGGGGATGGTCATGCCTTTTTTTCACAATCATTTTGGAGGGTCATAGAAAAATCTATTGCTAGCGAAGGGACCGTCAAGTTTACACTGTAAAAAAATATTTTCATTATTTGTAATCACAACATTTTTTTCTTTTGTCAAATCAACTTATATTATATTAGATAACATAATATTTTGAGTTTCTGGTGATTAAATTAATCTCCTTCATTGTATTAACTCAATTTGTCCATTTCAATGAACTTAAAATTTTAAGGCAACCAGGTTACTTATTTTTTTTAAGTTAAACCAACAATATCTTTTAACACTGATCTCAAAACTCTTCCAGTAGCCTCTTAAATAAAAAGCTAACAGTCCCTAAGAGCAGGGAGAGCAGCAATACCCCCCTTAGGGTAAACAGAATAGAACCAACATGAATGTATTGCAGATATCATTAATTCAATATTTTAAAATACAACATAATTCTAGAATTTATTCTGATTCAACGGGAATCAGAATGCCATAATGACTGACGAGAGGAGGAGCTGGGTATGGAGGAGGGAAATTAGCCCCTGAGAAACGCGATAGCTGCTGATAATACTGAAGGAGCTTATGTGTATACAGGGATAAGTGTCATATTCCTATAGGTAGAGAGACAGCTGATACGAGCTTGACTAAAGTGACCTGCCAGAACCAAAGTTGGGTGTAATTGAATTACTTTTCCCTTGAAAGTGTAAAGTAAGGGATTACTCTTAATTTATCTGTGATTTAATAACAGTTACTTCTGATGTTACTTCCGACCGCACTCGTACAAATTTGTATGAATTATTGTACAATATGTATGAAAAAAGTGTGAAATGTCATGAGATCAGACAAAACAATAGTGGGTTTAACATCAAAATGCATTGTCTGATGCTAAAAAGTATGTTTTTATAATGTAACCTTCTCCACCTTGGTTATTTTAAGGATAATTCATGCAATTTTATCGTATTTATTTGAAACAATTAAAACAGATTCATGTCTATCCTTGTATTATTCAGCTGGTTGAGATATATATGGCATTTTGCAAGTAATTAGTAATTAAAAGTAATTAAATACTTTTTAGAGAGAGCAATTAGTACAGTAATCTAATAACACTGTTGAAGAGGTAATTGACCTTTCGCCGGCCCCTCCCACAAAATGGCCATTGTCCAATCACACATCATAGCAACCGTTACTGTGTGAGCTGTTCCGTCAAACAGTAAGCGGTGCGCCCACGGCGTTAGTAAATCGGACACACGATATCCCGAGAGATTGTCTGGAGAAGTTGTGTTTTTTCCCTTTCCAAAGCCCAAAACACAACGCGAGCGGTGCCTAAGATGTATTAAACAGTGTGGACGACCCAATTCCAGTTAAATGTGTCGAACATGGTTAACTCGTCTCGCGTGCAGCGTGCGTGCGACTGAGATTAGTCAAAGAAGCACGGAGAAAGCAGATCAAGAGGATCCACAAAGGACTTACTGTACATTTTCTAAAGGGTTGTTGTTAACATACCATGATATTATCTGGGAAAACGAGCAGCAGTCAGCTAAGTTAGCAGTGCAGCACCGTAGACTACAGTTTAGAGGACGTTCGCAACGGGGAAAGCATGAAGCTTACATAACAACATCAGTTCATATATCAATATCGTAACGAATAGAAATAACCTTAAATAACGTATGGTTCTCTGCCTCTTTCCGTCTCTTATGCATAACGTTAGTTACTTTTTAAACACGAAAATCGCATTCAGCATGAGCATGACACGCAATCGGTTGCTGTGGTAATGAACAACCTGCTTGTTAAAGCGAACGTGTGCTACTCCTGTATCGGAGGCAAAATGAATAAATATGCAGCGCAAGTTATATATTTCGAACTCCAAACAATTAGCCACTGAACCAGTTTATAAAATCTTCAAGGCTGTGCTGGTTGCATTTGAGGTAACTTAGCATGGTCATGGGGTTTTTCTGATTTTTCTTGAGACTGGTAAGCATTAGCATCAATAGTAGTCGTGTCTCATTCATTTCTTAATTTTATATTTGGAATAAATCCCTCCACCGCATACCGTAACCCCTTTTGCTTCGATCTTGCTTGATATCGCGGAGGTATTGCTCCAAAAAAGGTCACTGACACGCACGGGAATACCCTTTGCCGTCATGGCAATCTGTCGCGCTGCCCGTGTTTGACCATTTGTTTGACGGAGGTAGCAGCAGTAACTAAGGGGGGCGGGGCTCGGCGAAAGGCTAATTAGTAACTAGTATTTAATTACTTTTTTAGAGTAACTTACCCAACACTGGCCAGAACTGACGCTACGCTTAATATTTGGCTAAGTATAGAGTTGTAAACATCATCCTGCCCTAAAATAGCATGTGAAAACAAGCTATTTTTAGCTAAATCTTTTAATGCAATCTTTCTCGAGACTGTAATTTTTGTCCTTTGTTTTCCATTGCTGTTCTAATATCCATTTTTGTGTCTCCCTCTATCTCTTTTTCTCTTCTCTTTTCTCAATTTCCTAGTTCCAATTTTTCCTAAATATCTGTTTTTTTTCACCGCCATGCAGTCCTGCAGTGCATTTCTTTCCGCTCATCTGCCTCTCGTCTCTCTTGTATGTTCAGTTTCTGAGCCCATCACTCCTGCAGCTCCCCCATTATGGAGCGCTCAGACACTGATGAAAGAACCCCATGAGTCAGCACCCGTGGGATCAGAAGAATTCACCTGCACCATACACACACACACACGCAGTAATCTTGAGGGAGAAAAGCAGTTCTTTCATTCTCATTGTCTGACTATGTTATACTTTGCACCCCGATTAGTGTTTGGAATCGAAGTTCCTCTCGAAAACCGGTTCCATTTTCATATATACTGGAATCAAATAATTTGCTTATAATAGATTTAGTTTCGTTAACATTTATATTTTCCCCCCTGCATATGGAACACTGCACTACATTACAACCAGCATCAAACTAACCAATCTCAAATGTCTAACCACCATTTGCAATAGTTATAAGAGCTACCCAGTCTAATTTGATTATTTCTTGTTGCAGCTTGTCTCCACCATAGCTGACTTTCTTCGCATCTCTTCAATTTCATCCACAGCAGATCGATGTAAGAATTGTTTGGTGCAAACTTTTTTGTTGTTCAATAGTGGTACAAACATTTTTTTTTTCTTTTTTTTTTTTTTTACTAAATAGTTCACTCATAAATTAAAATAATCATTTGCACCATCATGATGTTAACAAACTAACTGATGATTTCTTCCACAAAACAGAAAAGCATATTTATTTTTTATGCAATTATAATGAACAGGTCTAAAGCTTTCAAGCTTCAAAAAGAACACAAAAGCACCATACATTTGAAATTAAAAATGGATCATATTTCAAGTGAAGCTTTGTCAGTGCAGATAGTTTTGTGTGATAAACAAAATAAAATTGAAGTTTGCAGAAAATCTTTGAGCTGTATCTTTTCAATGAATCAGTTGATACAGTGAAAATACTGAATAATTAATCCGTTCAGAAATCAGACGCATATGGTTCTTGAGTTGAACTCAACAGCAATCTCATTGCAGAGGTTAACATCTCATTGGAGGGAAAGATTATTAGTGATTAGATCCTTAAATTCCAATGTGTTCTTTATACAATCCTTTCACATGGCTTCAGAAGACTTGGAATGCAGCACACAAGCCATACAGACATTTTTTGATTCTTTTATGGTTCTTTGGCATCTTTTTTCAAGCTTGTAAGTTACAGTATACTTGATCAGGTTTGGGTGCATCAAAGTACAAAAATAATGACTCATTTTCATTTTTGGGTGACAATCATTTATATGTAAATAGAAATTTGCAGGGACTAGAGAACAGTGGCGATCCCCTATAATGTCAAAAAAAATAAAAATAAATAATAATAGTCAACTGTGTACTATTCTGTTAACATTTTATTGACTAAAAACGTTAGAAAATGGTATTAGAACACGGTCATCTCAAAGACAAGTTCAGAATCAGCTACATATAACAGGTCAGCTGATTCAAACCCCTTCTCATACATTTCCCGTAGCACGCTCACAGTGCATTTCGGGATTTCCCTGTTGAAGCTCAGTGTCCATTGACTTCAATGGGGCTGCTTTGAACAGATTTTTTCAGTGCTTCAAAACTAGACGGTCATTGGATAAATCCTGCGATTATGTCCCGCCTGAAAATCTCCGAAAATCTCTGTGTCCGAAATCTCCACTCAAACCTATGTAGGGGGTAGGGAGTAGAGCACTATACAGTATAGTGATCTCACCAGCATAATAGAAACACCACTTTTGGACACTCGATCGTCTCTCGGCGCCGTAGATTACATCATTTGTCAGCTGGTGCTGAGCGAGCTCTGAGCTAAATAATTTTTTTTAAATAAATACATTGCATTATATTGAGCTTATTTATCCAAAATTTAAAAAAAAACTAAAAGTCATTTCTGGCCGTTTCTGTTATAATGCACAACTCCACACATGATTATAACTTATTTTTATGATCAGTGCAATGCATGATGGTATATAGGGCTTGGGTTAGTGACCATCGGTTGTACACTACTTTTCAAAATGCATTCTGGGATACATTGAGTGGACTATATAGGGTATAATAATCATCACTATACATTCGGACAGCACTACAAAATGGTGAGCTCACTATATACATAGATATCTATATAAAGGCTAGATGTCTTAAGGCAGAGTTTTTTTCGTAATCACCGGCGGCCATCTTGTCACAGGTAAGCTGATGTAAGATGAGTGGTCAACACGAACACAAATACTCTTATCTCGTTGAAATCTTGACGGATTTCCAAACGGTTTGGTTTCTTACAAGCATTATTAACGAGGCTATAATTATCTGGATGATTATTTATTAATGCACTTATTATTCACAAGTATGCTGTGTCATAACTACATCTCTGACGTTTATAACAAACCACACCGTTTGAAAATCGGTAGAAAATTGAGCAAGTTATGGTTATTTAAATAGTACATGTACCATTAACACAATGTTACTGCCTGTGACAAGATGGCCGCCAGGTGCAGACGTCGACCTCCATTGGCCAGCAGCGTGGATGAGATATCTAGCCTTCATATACATATCTATGAGTATATAGGCCACTATATAGTGAGTAGTGGGTGATTTCGGACACAGCATGGGTGAATAGGCAAGCGGGCTGGCCTGGAGTCCGGGCGTCTGCGTGATGATTGGAGGACTGCATCTCCTTTTGATTGCCGCACAAAAAGTATCCTTGTCGCTTGATAAACTTATAGTTGAGCCACTGTAGTCACGTGGAATATTTAAACATTTTCTTCAATGACTTTCTGGGCCGTCAAGTTTCAATCCTTTAGGAGCCTATGTAGCGGTGATTCACCTCTCAAATTCAATCAAAAAAATCTTCATTTGTGTTCCGAAGATGAACGAAGGTCTAACGGGGTTGGTTCAGCATGGGGGTGAGTAATTAATGACTTGATTGATGATTTTCATTTTTGGGTGAACCCTTTAAGGGAAAGGGAGGAGGAAAAACGACGCATAAGGCAAGATAAGCTGTTACACCTTTTATTTTACTTTATTTGTATATTTGGAAATGTATTTGCTAATAATTTATCCTTGCACTCAATGGACCTAAAGTATATCTGTTTACCACCTGCAGAAACACTGCATCCGCAGGGGCTGGCCATTGTTGTTTTGTATGGTTTCGTGGGCTACAGTATGTGACATCAAAGCTCGTAACTGAGAGCATCGATCAAGTACGAATTCATGGGTGGGAAGTCGCGGGTTTGACTGCCGTTAAAGTGCACTTTCACGGGTATAAGGTTGAAAAAAACACGGGTTACAGGTTGCCTTGAACACGGCATCAGTCTCATCGCGGATTTTACAAGTGTACTTGAAAGACAAATTCAAATCGAAAATTCATGCTCCGCGTGTTTGTTTTCTATTGTGAGCACACAGGATGAGCTTATGGTCGTTTTCATGCATAACGTTCTTGTTGTGTTTGCATGCGGTTTCCTGTTCGCTCTCTTCAGTGTGTTGTGTTTTGTGTAGCGTGGAGTTCGTGTTTACATCGTCCGCGTGTTTTCATGTCATGTTTTGTCTTGTGCTGTGTAGCACACCGCTTGTGTTTTACACTAGCTGTGTGCTTCCATGCTGTCATGTTCTGGGAACACGTGGCTGAGTGTTCTCATTGTACTTCATGTCTAATTTTGTATGTTTGTGTGTTTGTCATGTGTGACCATGTGCTCTCCTGTCGATTGTGTCGACTCCTATCTTGTTGTTTCCTGATTATTAGTAATTTTACCCCATCTGTCCTTCCTCATTACCTGTCTTTTTTGCTCCCTATTTATTCTCTTTGTCCTGTGCTGGCTCTTTTCACCATCCCCACACCTGACAGTCGAGTTAAAAAAAAAAAAAATTAGCTTCCTCTCTTTGAAAGACCAGCAGCCGCCACTGGTAGAGAAGCTGACTGGGTTCGGACCATCTACCATCTGACATGGTAGATATAAGAAGATTATGTACTTTAGTGTTTTCAGTCTATTTTTTAGTCCATTTGATTTTAATTCATCTTTTGAGCAGTTTGATCACGCTCTAGTCATCAAAGCCCAATTGTACAGACAGAATATTTATGTGAATCACACAGAAGAACAGTCAGTCTGCCGTTGCTTGATCAGGTGCACATTGGGGGCAGTAACTTTCATTTCTCCGTAATCTCATTTTTGCCTCTCTCGTATAAATGCAAATATATTTTTTATCAAATTTGGCTCGATCTATCGAGTTTGTATCCATGTACATACTGCATCCACTGTAGGTGGGAGAAAAATCAATTCTCTTATGCATTGTGATTCTTTCACATACAATTCTGGATCAATCCACAAAAGCTCACAATCTGAATTGTGTAATGCATCTAGTTTTGGATTTGGAATAGAGTTTAAATCAAATTTGAACTAAATCATTAGGTGCCCAAAGATTCCCACCACTAGCACCGACAATGCATGTTTTAAAACTTCTTAAAACACATTTTCATTTCTAGAACAGAAATACCTTTAGTGAAGTGATTACGCTTTTCATCTTCCTTCCTCTTGTGTGCCGCCTTTCTGTTCTCAATCTTCTTTTCTGCTCTTTTTGATGCTCTCTGAGATGAATGGATTCCCCCCTCATCACAAATTGACTTCTAAAGTTTCACAGCAATCTGTCCCCCCCCGTTTTCCCAAAGATGCATATCCTAAATCCTCCTAGTATAAAACTGATATATTTTAGCTGACATTCTGCTCACTAAATTAATATGAGTTGAAAAGAAGATTAATGGCACTTTCCTTATTATTCACATTAGCAACTATCATTCCGGTGGCTGTCATAATACAGTAGTTGTTATTGTCATCATGAGACGGAAATCACTCTTGATCATGATAAAATGATATGTCAGTTTAATGTCTGCAGACAGAGCATTGCAAATGGTTTCTTAACAGTCTTCATGAAAACAAAGAGGTATTTACCGGAGAAATTATTTATGTGAGCCTGAGAAAATCATTAGTATATTTATTTCTCATATTTTTCTTGCTCATTTTTACAGTACTTCTCTTTTCTGACACTTTGTCCTTACTTTGCATTCTTACTATAAGTTTGTGTAGTAGGAAGTTACTAACTGTACTAACTAGCACATCAAAACATCAACCTGCTCCCTTGACACACTTCCCACATCTTTTTTCAAAAGTGAGTTAAATGGATTAGAAGCAGATCTCCTTCTCTCTGGGAGTTTTCCAAACTCCCTGAAAACTGCAGTTGTCAAGCCCCTCGTGAAAAAGAGCAACCTGGATAAGACCATATTAAGCAACTATAAAACGATCACAAATCTTCCTTTCTTAGGCAAGATCATTGAAAATTTGTCTTCAACCAGCTGAACAAATTCTTAAGCTCGAATTGATATTTTGACAATTTTCAATCTGGTTTCCGATCGCATCAGAAATCAAGTTATCAAGGATAGTAACATGAGTTATGTTTGGGGTCAATCTCGCAAAAATTATGTTTTTTTCCAAAAAATTATGTGGGGTGGGGTGGGGTCGGGTTTGGGGGCAGTCAGGGACCTGGATATTCGACAGGGGGCGGTGGCCCAAAAATGGTTGAGAACCACTGAGTTAAACCAAGACAAAACTGAAGTCATAGCGCTTGGAAACAAAGCTGAAGTTCTCAAGGTGAATGCATACCTTAACGCTAGGGGTCTAACAACTAAAATTCAAATCAGAAATCTTGGTGTGACTTTAAAGTCAGACCTTAGTTTCAGTAGTCATGTCAAAGCAATAACTAAATCAGCATACTATCACTTGAAAAATATTGCAAGAATTAGATGCTTTGTTTCCAGTCAAGAAAACTGTGCATGCCTTCATCACCAGCAGGGTGGATTACTGTAATAGACTCATCACTGGCCCTCCTAAAAATACCATAAGTGTCTTCGAATTTGGTCCATACACTTCCAATCAATTAACACCAGAGGTCACCCACTCACAGCATGGACTCTTGCCTTCACTACAATCCCCATCATTCATTGCATTAACGACTCACACAGCTAATTTCACTAATCACGCTCACACCTAAGAACTATCAGAGCCCGTCTAACGGAGAGCCTTGGCACTTCCTATTAGCCCCGTTGTGTATTATCTTGGTTGCAGTTCCATTAGAATTCCACTGGAGGTGATCGCGGGCGAGCGCAGAATGAATGGGAGTCTATGGGGCTAAACGGTTAAATGTGTCTCTTTCACCTGCTTGTCGTTAAATCAAAATAGATTTTATTGTTGATTCCGCAAGTTCAATATAGGTTATAGGCCAAAAGTCGAATGAACGAGTACTTACAGTATGTCCTTTTGATTTCTTACAGGTTAGGCTGTTGTTGGCTGGAACACGCTAGCATTCTGCTATTGTGTGACGTCATCACATTTTTGAACGGATTTTTACCGTTTAACAGATAAGTGAACTTAAAAATGCAATTTTCAGCTGAGTGTATTTTCTTAGCCCTCCCTTTTGAATGCAACTTTCAAATTACTTGACAAAAAATTACATCCTGAGAAACGTGGATCTTATGGGGTGAAACCCCATTGACTCCCATTCATTCTGCACTCGACCGCGAGCGCCCCCGCATGGACAGAGACGCGTTACTGCAGCCAGTCCAGAACCCAGAAGTGACCAGCCAGTGCCTATTCTCTTCAATTAGACATTCTCTGGAACTATCTTACTTTCTTTATAAGCCTTGGGGTCTTTCTCAATCTTTGTTCTTGCCTGTTGTGTCCTTGTGAAACGCCATCTTTTGTAGCCCAAGTACTGTCCCGATACACAAATTTGCATTTTGGCAAGAATGATTAAAAATTCTGGATATGTTCTTGACACGCCCATTTTACTGAGGATGCATCGTTTGGTAACTTGTGTGGACTTGATGGCAGAAACATCCCAGCATTCAATTCGGCATTTGAGGCAGGTCATTACAGTAATTCGTTTTTTCTACAATTATGTATGCTATTTTATCACAAAATTCACTTCTGAGAACATTTGATGTGAGAAATCAACTCTGTTGATTTCAAATATTGGCATTTTTCCAAAAATGTATGGTGAATCAAAAATGTGCTCAAACATTTTCGGAAGTGAGAATCTCCATAAGCGCCTGTGGTTTAGCTAGCGAGCCAACCGGCCAGTTTGCTCACAGACTCAATTTACCCCACAATCAAGAGACGTTTGCAGCCTGGCTGTTATCGTCAATAATTCTCGTATGTTTGGGTACTGCAGATGACGTCTGTGAGGGGGTATTATTATACAATACCAGCAAGAACACATCGTGTCAAACTGTTAGAAGCGTTCTGTGTGCTCGTCACCTTGTGAGTTCATTCTTCCAAGAACAACTCGCAAGAGTGTTCTCCCCAAGAACACAAATCTGTTCTTTGCGTTCATGGTTTTGAGATGATATTCTGAAAACGGCCTGCTGGTGGTGCAGTGGTTGCTATGATAATATGTTATTAGTACCTCATTTTGAAGAATATGAATTACTAAATAAAGAATAAAGAATTACTGAATAGAAAAATGCAGTAACTAGCAATATTAACTTCTACTTTGTTGTTCAGTCATTGGACAAGAAGTATTGTTGTTGTTCGGTGTACTTGCTTTTGATATACATAAAACTATTAGGTCAGTCTCACCAATTTTTTATTCAGTGCTTTCAGATTCTTTTTAACTGTAACAATACATTAAAATAAATATACATTTATAAATTAAAGATGTGCTGTAAGCACTCAGAAACACTTGACCAGCTATCAGCTTGCCACTGGTGTTCCAATGGTTGCCCAGCCATGGCAAATCAGCGACTGCTGGTACCAACCGCATTTTCAGATTGGTCAGCAGAAGCTCCAACCATGTCAAGCCGCTGACTTTGTGCCTTCCAAAAAAACCCAAAACAAAATGCTGGCCGCCAGGTCATTGTTAGCTGGGGTAGTATTTATCACCACCCTCCTCCACTGTGATAGGATGGCTGGCAATGCGTTTTATGTTTTACCCAAAGTCGAACAGTTTTCTACTCTTAGCTAAAAAAAAGTTAAGGGCAAACAAGCTTGTGATTGTGACATAGTGCATTAAATTCAAAGCCAAAAGTTTGCCTAAAAGAACAAACGTTCATCCTAAAAGAATGTTTGAATGTTCCACACCATTTTCTCGTGTATAAATTTCTTTCGTACCAACAAACATTTTGTAAATATGAACATTTTAATGAATCCGAAAATTTATATCAGAACGAATTTACAAACGATTTACACAAAAATTAGTTTGGCACATGAGTGCAATAAGTGTAAAAATGACTGTGATGCATCAGTTCTATTCAGACATAGGCTACAGAGCTACCTGGATAGTAGTAAATTTATGTGTGTAAATTTAAAATACAGTTATGTGTGAGACTTCATTGTATTTACTAGCTATTCATGTGGCAATGTGCAAAGATGCACATTTACATTTTTGTTATAAATACAATTATTACCACATTTGTTTTTTACGGTCAATTAACAGATTGTAAAAAGTCTTTAAAGACACCCGAAATATTTTTTAGGGGCCAAGCAACACGTGAGATGTCATCTATTGCATTTGTTAGTCTTGCTTATTAATATTATCATTCTCTATTATTAATATTATTATTCTATATGGCAGCCAATAGAACCACATGCAGGAAAGTTATGAAACTTGGCACACAGACAGAGGGTAGATAGATTAAATACAGCAAATTTGGGGTCAAAATTCAACACGTTTATGCTAATGCTAATGAAACATTTTACAAACTCATCTTAGATGGTTTGTCTGATTTTCACCAAACTGGCTTGCTTGGATCATCTTCAGGCCATATATGCTGGCAAAAAGTTATTAAAAGCTCTTTATTAATATTCAAATGTATCATTTGGCAATGGTATAGCATTTCATTTTTTTTTTTTTTTTGCTAGTTTTAATTTCTTAAAAGTACTAAAACAATTGTTAATGGTACCATTAAGGGACTGGCATTATTTAATTCTATAAAATTCCTGTCCCACATAGATTGATAGACCGATAACAAGGTAAGTAGAAAGACAGACGATCACTCTCACAGTTAGTAGCTACTCAGAGTGTTCAATAACTGACCAAAAGAGGACTGGAAAACTCACTTTTTAAACTCTAAATTTGCAAGTTCCATTACAGACATCCCATATGGATGGAGGAAAATTTGCCTTTATTTCCCCCAGACTTTAATCTTCTGTTTAAAGCAACGTAATGCCATGTCTGTCTCCAGAATCCTTCGTCTTTCTTTCATGTTATTATGGCTGAGCGTAACGGGTGGATGAGTGCCAGAGGTTGAAGGATAGAGACAGAGGGCGCAACAGAACCGGAACAGGTCCCTTTCTCGCCAGTTGGCTGATCCCAATTAATATGTAAAAGGCATGTCCCAGTATGAATACAGATATTCCCCAAATCAAAGGCTTTCTTCTCTTTCGGAATGTTAATGTGGGATGTGCGTGTTTGAGAACAAAGGTGACAGAATTACCGTTATTGAACTTATCCACTCTGTGTCATCCCCCCTCCCCCCCACACCACGTTTTAAAGGGTAAATGAATACGACATTTCTGTACCCATTAGAGAATGGGGACCGAATAGATTTATGTTTGGAAGGCTGAATACACACTATTCAAATTTGTCAGCGTTAATTAGGTGAAGAGACCTGTGCCTTGTGTGTTTGCCTTGAGTCCTTGTGTGCAAACTTGATTCCAATTTACTTTTGATGCTTTAATTAGAAAGATTTGTAGTCCATTTCAATGTACAGATCATGCTTAAAGCATTCTCATTTGTAATTCATTTCACATACGTATAATTCACAACTCCACGCTGCCAAAATTTTTTTTATTTGCTTCAAATGAAACCAGGATTCTGCAAACTTAAGCCCTATTCGGACGGGATTAGTTTTACAAGTGTAAGACATCTGTCAAAGTGTGCAGAAGTTGCCAACTCTCTGCAGAGTCAATAGCTACAGACCTCAAAACTTTGTTTGGCCTTCAGAATAGCTCAAAAGCAGTGCGTAGAGCTTCATGGTATGGATTTCCATGGCCGAGTCGCTGCATTCAAGTCTTACATCACCAAGTGCAATGCAAAGCGCCGGATGCAGTGGTGTAAAGCACGCCACCACTGGACTCTAGAGCAGTGGAAACATGTTTTCTGGAGTTACGCTTCTCTGTCTGGCAATCCGATGGACCGAGGGTTCTCCCAATCCATCTGGGTTTGGGCAGTGGCCAGGTGAAAGGAACTTGCCTGACTGCATTGTGCTAGTGTAAAGTTTGGTGGAGGGATTATTAATGCTTCAGTATTCCAAGACATTTTGGACAATTTCACACTCCCAACTTTGTGGGAACAGTTTGGGGATGGCCCCTTCCTGTTCCACCAGTGCCCAAAGCAATTGGGTCCATAAAGACAAGGATGGATGTGAAACTAACAAATGCACTTCTTGAAGAATGGTTAAAAATTCCCGTAAACATAAACCTAAACCTTGTGAAAAGTTTTCCCAGACAATTTGAAGCCTTTATAGCTGCAGAGGTTGGGCTAACTCCATATTAAACCCTACGGATAAGTAATGGGATGTCGTTAAAGTGCATGTGCACATAAAGGCAGACGTCCCAAAACATTTGGCAATATAGTCCATATAAGAGTTGTTAAATTATTTTCAAAACTTTATATTAGGTTTTTTTTTTGTTTTTTTTTTTGCTTCAACCAAAAACATATTTTGCTCCAAAATCAGAATGTTACTTTTTAATCCAATGGAAGTTAATTTTCAGTGTTCCCACTAGGGACTGACAATCTTGTGGGACTGACGATCTGTTATTTACTTTCCTTCATGTGGTTCCAAACTTGTATAAATCTGTGGAACATGAATGAAGATATTTTTTAAGTATATGAAGAGTTCAGATGCAAAAGCCACTAAATGCCATTTGAAATTTTCTTCTTTAATGATAATTTTTATCAAACTTGTATATTTAAGTTCAGTAATTTCACTTAAATAACAATTAATAGGTAATTATCATCGCCATTTAAGTGAGATCACTGAACTTAAATATACAAGCTTGATAAAAATGATCATTCTAGAAGAAAATTTCAAATGGCACTTGGAGGCTTTTGCATCTAAACTCTTCATATGCAGTCTAGTGTTGTTTTGTACCCCATGGTTCTTATACATGTCATGCAAGTTTGGAGTGACATGAGGGTGAGTAAATGACATAATTTAAAATTTTGGGTGATCTATCCCATGACCATACACTGGCGATTCTGTCCATGCATTTGTATTTGCATTTGTACATTTGTGTAAAGTATGTTTCAATTAATCAATGATGTTTTAGAGGTAGCCTACTTCACATGTTGTCCCAAGGAATCTTATACTAAGCAATTTTTACCTCGCCAGTATGATCGTAATTTAGTCATAGAAAATAAGATGATGCTTTACAAAAGTAGCCCTTTGAAGAGCAGCTCAGAAAAATCTCCCTCCATTGGAAGCTCCATAAGGATGGGAAGTCATGGTGGGGAAATTAAATTAATAGACGACACTAGTTAAACTAGAGTTGCCCACAGCTCACCAGGGGCCCAGCACTATTTTATTGCTCATAAATAGCTACACTCTACAAATGGTTCAATAAAAAGCAGGCTGGCCTCAGGGCTGTGTCAAATTAAAACATGGCTGCCATGCCATCAGCTTCAGGTAGGCCTATGCGTTGACTGCCCAATCAGTTGAGCCTTTCATAGTTTTATAGTGGAGAAAATGTAAACACAAAAGTAAGTCAGCCATCAATTTCTTGGCCCCAGCCTCTGTGTACTATTTAAGAACTTTATAAAGGTTTGTTGGTTAATGGTGAACCCTTTCGTTCCTGTCAATGCACACGCAATGAAGAAAAACAACTTTAATCCACTTTAATTTATGACCTCCCAGTTTGTCCAGCAGCCTCTGAGATTTACAGCGCCGCGTCTTTCCTGCATGTATGTTCAACGAAGAAATGGTGGGGAGCAATTTGACAAGTTACGACATCGTACATCACTTCCTCGCAAACTGTTAGCTTCTGTTTCTTTAGCCAAGAGAAACCATGCAGAATCTGATGTATAATTTCTGTATGCATACAATGTAAGTAGGCAGAACTCCTTCTTGCCTTTTATGGCTGATTGACGGCATGAAACAGCAAGTCATATGCTCAGTTCTGCTTGCTCCTCACCAACTTGAAAGCACGTGTAATAGTTGTCCTCATTTGATGCTTGCCATAAACCATCTTTACGTGTTGTGCGGCCAGCATTCGGTAATAGCTTCAGAGTGGTGCTGTCATGTACAAAGTGGTTACTTCTTTAAATAGCAGAATTTAATTTACAGTGTAAACTGGGTTTGTGAACACATTATTAGAGCTTTGAGTTCATATGCAAAGCCTCCCTGGTTTTATAAACTTGGTAATGGCTGAACACATAATATATACACAATTGTGCAAGGTTTTGTTTATTATGCAGTCATGAACTGATTCATATAACTGCATATTAATTATGTTTGTTGTGCCAGAGTTGAAATGGCTTCTTGATTATGTGGAAACATGGTTGGTTACCTGATATGAGCTCACTTTCCTTGTATGGGCAAGTTAGTTGAAGAGTAGTGTAGTAAGACGTTTGACTGAATTAGACTTTATGCTATAGACTATAGCATAAAGTCTAATTTGTTTATTCTGGCCAATAACTGCTCACATGGATACGGAAGAGATTGCTTGACTGGTAAAGCGACCAAACATAATGCAGCACAGAAAACTATGTAAAAAAAAATTGTTGTGTATCAAATCAAGCTGCTAGTGGTGGTAAGATAAATTCTTAGTTCAAATGGATTTTTTTAAGTGTAATTACATTTTTATACGTTTTTCAGAAAACAAGACTCATTATCTTGTAATTTTGCTTCTCAAGTAAATGTATATTGATTTAAGAATGTTTTGTACTAGAAAGCAAGCATAATTTTTTAAGGGTTCTCCAAATGTATATTTGCAGTTTACTTGCTAATAAATGTCTCAAACACACCTCTAAACATCATTTCATACCAGTGACTTTACAAGCAAACTTGTGACATAGGTTTATGGTTTCAAAACCAAAATTTGTATCATATTGTAGTGCTTACTGGATTGCTAAAGTGCTTGACTTTTATTTATTTATTTGCCATTTTTGTCTCATATGGTTTGTGAACAGACTGGACCATCTGGTTGTGTCGCTTTAAAGTGATGAGATCAAATAAAATTTCTTACTGGAGAAAAAAAAAAAAAAAAAAAACCTACCTTACAGTACTGTCAGGATTTTGTCTAGTCTCTGTCACGTTTTGGTTTGTTCATGTCATGTTCCATGTCTATCATGTGATTCCATTTGTCATGTGATCCTGCCACGTGTCCTGTCATTGGTTAATCTTTTTTTCATTGTGCACATCCTGTCATTAGTCTGTGTATTTAAGCCCTCATGTTTGTTGTTGTCAAGTGTTGTTTACTATCATCACTGATGGTTACGTCTATGTCCACGGTTTTGTTCCATGCCATGGTTTTGTTTTTATGTTTGATCTAATGTGTTGTTTTGAATAAACTGCACTTGGGTTCTCTCACTACAACTTGCCTCCAGTGCATCCTTACCTTCCTTACCAATGTATTTGATATAGTAAACATAAAAATATAACTTTTATTTTATATTTACCTTTCTGATGACGCACAGGCTGTAATTTAGACACTTTGGAAAATCTTGCATGCTTTTTCTTGTATCACTAAACTTGCTAATTTGCTCACAAATAATTCCTCTGAGAGCTAAAGGGATAATCTTTCTTTTTGAGAGTGCCATAATAGCAGTAGAACAAAAAAAATGTGTATGGGTGGATCGTTATTATGTTTCTTCAGCAGAATATTCAGTAAGGTGGTAGCACAGGATATGAAGTGGCCGCTCTCCAAAGGAGGCCTTTGAAATAATAGATCAATTTCCACTTCTCTAATGACTGGTGGTAGGGATTTATTGAGTTGATGCAGGACCTTGAGTAACCCTATTAAAGAAAAAAAATAAATACAACTAAGTAAACATATCCTCTATTGGCAGACTTTGTTTGTTCCATCCAATAATGACTTCTCTGTCAAACTGCTCTCTGTTTGCACTTTGTAGTCTCTCTCTCTCTCTCTCTCTCTCTCTCTCTCTCTCTCTGTGTGTGTGTGTGCGCATGCGTTGAGTGAGTGATGCGTGGATGGAGAATGCGTGACGGCGGTGAAAGGTACGAGTGTTTGAAAAACTTTGTCTACCCTTTTCTATCTTTTTTTAGCATTTATTTTGGGCTTTTAGGGAATATTGGTGCGGAAGGTGGTAGTTTTTGGGTGAGTTTGACTCCCAGTCGGTGTACTGGGAGAATGGCAGCTCCCGGTGTGGAAAGTTTGGAGTTTCTAACGAGGCGTCACAATGTGAAAATTGATGTTGCTGCAAGTATAGAGGAGTGTAGTTTAGCGGTGGGTGCAGTAGTTGGTCATGAGAATGTTTTATCGGCGTCGCGAATGAACAACGCGATTGTTTTGTTCGTTAAAGCCCGGAACACACCAAGCGGATGCCAACGAACTAGCGTTGATGAAAGCAGACTGTGTTGTCGCCTCTCGTCGAGGTAAAAAGACACACCGAAAGAACTGCAGCCAACTGTCAGCTAGAATGTGCTTTCTGTGCCTGTGTTTAATGAGCCAACTGTCTATTTCTGCAGATATATTAGTCTATATTCGTCATTCAAATTCGTCATTCGTCTTTCTTTATTCCACTCCGCTCACGTTAATATTGAAATATTCGCCAAGGAACACTCAGGTAAGAAGACGTAACATAAGAACAGCCTTCTATCTTTACCGTTTTGACTTCTTTGCTTGCTGTTTTGCTTTTATGCTCGTGCCTGACTCTTTCACTAAGCTGAACAGCCAATCAGTGTTCTCTCTTTCCCCAACGGGCTGACGCCGATTCAACATGTCGAATCGGGCGAAACAAAGCCGACGAGGACTATTTTTAGCCAACCGCATGGAACCGTGTGTATCACACCGAGGAAATCTGCCTGACGTCCAACCGTCGGCTTGGTGTGTTCCAGGCTTAAGACGATCGATTTGGCAAACTTGTTGGTGGAGAGTGGTGTAGAGATTGGTGGTATTTTTACCTCAGTGCTACCTCTTTCTTCGCCGTCTAAGAGAGTAACGTTATCTTATGTGCCGCCGTTCATCAAGAACGAAGTTCTAGTTGTAATGCTCTCGAGGTATGGGAAACTGGTCTCCCCCATTAAGATGATTTTAATTGGAAGTAAGTCCTCATTGTTGAAACATGTGGTGTCTTTCAGGCATTATGTTTATATGGTACTGAAAGATAACGTTGAGGAACTTGACCTGACTCTAAATTTTCGACATAAAGAATATAATTATGTGATATATGCTACAACTAATACAATGAGGTGCTTTGGTTGTGGTGAAAATGGACACCTTATTCGTGGTTGTCCAAAAAGAGAGGAAAACGTAAATAAAACTGCATGTTGCTTCAGAAAGTGTAATTGAAGTGCAGAAGGAAATCGCTACAGTTGTTGAGGAGATGCCGAGTCCAAGCAGGGTGTCGGTTGCTCCTAAGGTGGTAAAGAAGGTTTCTGAGATTGTGGAAAATTGAGAAATTTTTGAAAAAGTCAGTGTAGCTTCAGCTGGAGAGGAAGAGGTAGTATGTTCCCAGAGGATAGAACAAGCAGTTTGTGATTCAGATGATCCAACAGTGAAGAAGAGTCTATGGTAAATCCAGAAGATGGCGATTCTGTGTTGGGAGATGAAGAATGTCTTTTTAAAATCCCCCAAAAAAGGAAGTTGTCGGAATGCTCTGCTGAAAAAAAAAAAAAAAAAAAAGATGGCATTTACTTGAACTAGACCAACACAGAGAGCGAAAGTGACATTTCAGAATGTAGTGTCACTGCTAGTTTGCCCCAAAGTGGTTTCTCTAGTCGAACGTACACTGTTGTGGATATTAAGTCATTTTTGAAAATAACAAAAAATGTGAAAAAAGTCAAACTAGAGGAGTATTTCCCAGACATAACACAGTTTATTAAGAGGGTAAAGCTTTTTAGGAGTGAAAGTTGTTTCACTAATCAAGAGGTTTACCGTCTTAGTAGTCAGGCGGGCCCAGTGAAAACAGCTAGAATGGGTAAATTGATGCATCTTTTATGGTTTTATTTCTTTTGCTCTCTTTCTTTATCCTTTATGAGGGAAATACATTTTTCTTCCTTGAATGTTAACGGAGCAAGGGAGTTTAAGAAGAGAGCTCAAGTATTTGAATTAATGAAATATAAGAAATTTGATGTGTTTTTTGTACAAGAGACACATACTGATGTATCAAATGCCATAGAATGGGTAAAAGAATTCGATGGTTAAGTGATTTTAAGCCATCATACCTCATTAAGTGGTGGAGTTGCAGTGTTATTTTCAAAAGATTTTACTCCATATTCCTATAGTGTAGAGGAAAAAATTAAAGGAAGGTTGCTGAAGATTAAAATTGTGTTTGAAAATAGTTATTTTGTTTTTGTGTGTGTATACACTCCAACTATGGCATTAGAAAGAATGATATTTTTAAACACTTTGGAAGATGCTTTAAATGAGTGTAATAATGATGAATTTTTTACTGTTAGGAGGGGATTTTAATTGTACTGAAAATGTCATATATCGAAATCATGTTGAACCACACATGCAATCCAGAAAGAGGCTAATTCAAATGAAAAAGTCTCATAGCATAATTGATAAATGGAGGAATTTCAATGGTATACAGAGACAGTATACTTGGGTCCACAGTTATCTGAAAATCAGTTATCGCTGGCAAGGCTTGATAGATTTTATGGATTTAAGCATCAATTAAGCATGTTTAGAGAATGTTCAATAAGTCCAGTTTGTTTTTCTGATCACAGCTTGATAAAATGTGTTGTAGCAAAAAGTTGTCAAATCAGTCAGTCATTGTCAAGTGCTTATTGGCATTTTAACAATAATTTATTATCTGACATCTGATAGAGAAGTTTTTAAAGAGTTTTGGACAAATGCTAAGGCTGAAATCATCCTTCGTAACATTGAAGCAGTGGTGGGATTTTGTAAAAATACAAATCAAGCAATTGTGTCAAGAATATACTCACAACGCCACAAGAGACAAAAATAGCTCAATGAGTATGTTAGAAGAAGAGTTGATGAAGCTACAAGAACTTGCAGAGTCCACAAAAGATGCCACCTACTGTATATAGAGCACATAAAAAAGAAAAATAATTTGTTATCTGACATGCTAGGTTGTGCAACACAAGGTGCTATCATTAGATCCTGTTTTCAAAGTGCAGAATTAATGGATGCTCCTTCAAAATTCTTTTTCAGTTTAGAAAAAAAGAACGGACAGAAAAAATTCATTCATGCCTTGCAGTCTGAAGAAGGGGATTTGTTGACAAATCCCTATAGGAAGAGAGCTGTACATATTTATAAAGAACTGTACAAAAGTGACATTTCTGAAGAGCAAGATGGTATTTTAATTTTTTTTTGAAAATTTACCTCAGATAACTAAAAATGCAAATGAAGAAATTAGTAAAACTTTGAGTTTAGTTGAGCTAGGAAATGCCCTTAAAAAATGGAAAATGGAAAAGCACCAGGTATTGATGGCATTACAATTGAATTTTTAAAACTTTTTGGGTAGAAATAGGAAATAGGTCCAGATTTAGTAACAGTTTTTAACAAGAGTCTGGCAGATGGACAACTGCCTAGATTAGAAGCTGCCGTAGAGCGGAGGCGGAGCCAGGGCGGAGCAGGGTGGAGCAGGCTGAGGGCATGGCCAAGGCGGAGCAGGTCGAGGGCGTGGCCCGGGTGGAGCAGGCTGAGGACGAGACCAGGGCGGAGCAGGCTGAGGGCGTGGCCATGGCAGAGCAGGCTGATTGCGTGGCCCGGGCAGAGCAGGCTGAGGACGAGACCAGGGCGGAGCAGGCTGAGGGCGAGACCAGGGCGGAGCAGGCTGAGGGCGAGACCAGGGCGGAGCAGATGGAGGGAGGACCCATGGTGGAGCCGATGGAGGGAGGAGACGAGACGGAGGCAGGGGTGACGACACCAGGGGGCCGACTGACAGGGGCGGAGCAGATGGGAGAGGAGACCGGGGTGAAGCCGTAGGGCCGACAAGATAAGGTGATGATGAGGGACCGAGGGAACATGGCAACACCACAGGCTCCGGTGACAGAAGTGAAGACAGGGGCACAGAAGGACACGGTGAGGACAGAGGGGAGTGAGGAGTCCAACAGAACCGGGGAGGGGGGTGGAAGGACGAGGCGAAGCCGGAGGATGGAAGTCCATAGGTGAGGGAAGGAAGACGAGGGACTAAAGTGAATCCGGGGGGACGAGGGAGCCTGGCAGAACTGGTGGACTGAGAACTGGTGGACTCCAGCCATGGTGGAGCTGAGGGAGGTAGGAGCCAAGGGGGAGCAGATGGGACGAGGGGCCGAAGAAGTATCCATATACAGGAGGTTGGAGGCAAAGACCGGGGATCCATGGACCAGGCTGGTTTCGGAGGGCTGGAAGGCAGAAGAGCTGACAGGTGAGAGATGAGAGGAGGCAGGAGAGGGAGGTTGGATGGGATCCTGGTGTCGGGCTCCGGCTGGACGGTCTCGGGCTCCGGCTGGATGGTCTCGGGCTCAGGCTGGACGGTCTCGGGCTCAAGCTGGAAGGTCTCAGGCTCAGGCTGGAAGGTCTCGGGCTCAGGCTGGAAGGTCTCGGGCTGGACAGGGCTGGACGGAACCAGCAGTGAAGAAGGCTCAGGTTCAGCAGGGCTGGACGGAACCAGCGGTGATGAGGGCTCGGGCGTTGGAGTGGGGCTGGTGACGTCATCCACGGTGAAGGAAAGAAGATCCACAGGACACCAGCACTCACTCCACATGACTCCGCGAAACTCCACTGAGGGCCCTCCCCGGACAACTGCACTCTGGTGGCGGTGTTGAGGCCGGCATACAGGAATCTGCAGAGGCTGTCGTCCGGGAAGGTTGTAGCTGAGGCGAGATGGAGGAAATCTTTAAAATGTTCCTCTAATGAACTGTTCCCCTGCTCTAAACAGAGCAGTTCGATGGCTACAAAGTGGTCCATCTTGATTTGGTCGGTCGTTCTGTCACGGTGAGGTGTGGAGTGTAGGCAGAAGACGACAGAAGAGGCAAATGCTCCAATTCAATTACTTTAGTTAAACTCAAAAACATGTACAGGTACATGCAAACAGGCAGAAACACTCACTAACCCAGGGTAACACTGACAACAACCGACAATGACGGAAGGAACGTAGGCAAACTAAATAGAAGAATGAATCAAACATAATGAGGTGAAAAACAGGTGAAACAGATGATGAAGACGATCAACAGGTGGATGATTGCGGGAGTGAGTTCAGGTGAAGAGACAAGAGGATCCTGGGAAGTGTAGTGAAGAAGACGTAGACAGAACGGTGCAGACGGAGACTGTGACAGAGACCAGTAAGTTTATTGTGTAACGACTACAAAACATTGTCTAAAGCTTTAGCGATCAGATTGGGGGAAGTCATTGAATCTATTGTTCATCCAGATCGGTCATATTTCGTACCAGGAAGGAGAATCTTTGATAATGTTTCTTTTATCAGAGATATCTTTGACTGTGGAAAAATCTTTGACGTAGACTTTGGTATGATATCAATCGATCAAGAGAAGGCTTTCGACAGAGTCGAGCATATTTACTTATGGAGTGTTTTAAAATCCTTTGGTTTTAGTTCAGAGTTTATTGAAATGATTAAAATTATGTATTGTGGCGTTGAAGAACTGTCACGTTCGCCCAAAATAAACGTACTGTGTTACTGCCTGATGAACATTACTGTGAACACGTTCATTCTGGTGTCTGTGAACGTGCGCTCTCTGTCAGTTTAACTTCATACAGTAGGGTGCCAGATTTCTATAGAGCCTTCCAGGCGAAAACCTGGCTAAAACACATGTAAACATGCCTTAAAATGTAGCGAAAAAACACCCAATCTGGCAACACCAGCCACCAGTGTCGCACCGTGGCCGCCGGCGACAAAGCAAGGAGCGCCAAGGATGCGTACTATTATCAATTAAACGGGTTTTATGACGAGGTCGGTGAGGATCGGAAAAATCTTACATTTATGTGCACACTTTGCCCTTCGATAACATAATTGTTGTCTGTTTGTATATGGGCTGTGGCAATAAAAATAATAAATCAAAAGCTCGCAACATATGGAAAAAAAGAACTATTCCGCAAACAACAAGTGACGTCGTTGACCGTTGATTACTCTTCTGCGCATGCGGGTCACTTCTGGGTCATTTCACGTTCACACAGGAGATCACAAAAGGTCGCATTTAATTGGAAATGTGAACGGTCTTGCAAAAAAATCGAAATTTTTTCAAAAAATCGGAATTGAGCATTAAGCCCTGCAGTGTGAACGTAGCCTTGAATGATCTTCTGATCTTCAAATGGTTAACATTAAAAAAAATCACCTTTAACGCCTCAAAAGTGTTTCCCCAATATTAGTTAAAGTATTAAGGCACAAACTGATTTACAAGCAACCCTGGATGTTGATGACTCTTATAGTTCAACCCATTTGACTCATTCCATCCAAACGACTCACCTCAGATAACCCAGTTCAAACACATAGATAACCTTTAAATCAATTAAATGTTTCTTAAGAATCAATTTTATGATTCAGTTCCCAATCGACTCAGTTATCACAAACACAATTCAAATTGACAATTGAAGCCCTCAGTTCATTCAAACACTCCTTCGAACACTCAGTTTGGTTCACTGTACATCAGTGAAGTGTTCATGTGTGTGTGTTTATCGAACTGTAGTACCAGTCTGTGGCAACGACACTTTGATGCGATGACTTGCGTTGAAGTAATGAACAGCTGAGATAGGACAGTGAGATGTAATAAGCATGGCAGGGCAATAAACAAAAAACATAAGAAAAGTTTCAGCGCAGCCCAGGAAAAACTCAATAAACTTTCTGGAACAAAATGGTGCAGCTCAACTCAGCTCATCTCGCACGCGGCACTCAGAATGATCTGAATCCCCCAAAAATGTCTCTCAAAAACAAATCTTGAACCTGGACGATAGTCAGTCTATTATAAACAAAAAGTGACTAAACAAAAACGATTCAATCCATCAAAACCGAGCATTCAGTTCACATACGCATTCTCGCGCACTAACAAGTACACTTAAATGATTCGCTCCAACACAGTTCATGGATGACTTAAAAAAACAAAAAAACAGTAGGACTTTCAAAAATGCTTTCAGTCAGAATAACGCCAAAATACAAGTGTTCTGGATGAAACTCACAGCTCCAGCAATCTCTCGTACTCTCATCAAGTCTCCAACACAGTTCTCTGTCCGATGACGCAATCAACCGAACTTATGACTCAACTACGTTTCCTTCTTCTTCCCAGACGTCCTTGCATCGCACGCGAACACTCCAGAGAAAGAAAAACCCGTCAAAATAAAAATCCCATAAGAAAAATACCTCCGTTACACCTAGATGGTTTTAAAATGCCATTCTTGTGTTTTTAACATGCAAAAGTGGTGTTGCATAGCGCTGAACACCATCCACCTCTACTTTCACTGTCTTGCTCTCCAGAATATGCACTGCTTCCTGGTCTTGTCTGGATCTTGTGCTTATCTTTTCAGTTTGCCTGGAAAGCAAACTGCCAAAGTCTCCCCACTTGTTTGAGAAGATAAGTTTCTGGAGATGCCATTGAAGTGAAAATACACTTTTGTTCAGTGAACACACGCTGCAGGTGTTTTACAGGGCCCTGCAAAGTTCAGCCGAGATGAGTCTTGATGGCTGCTGGTCCCCCTGGGGGGCCTAGGTGGATTGGCTCAAAGGAAGGAAGTCCTCTGAGGTGGTAGTATTTTTCCCGCAAGGTCTTAACCGGGTGTGTTCAGCAAGACCCAACTGCTGGGTTGTGAATGCACCCTTTCTGTGATACAGTTTGCTGGGCTGAGACAGGGGGGGGATGTGGAAAGACACTGCTGCACCAGAGAACATTTGTAATTCCTGCCTGATTGTGTGATCTTCTGGCTGACCTTTTAAGCCCAACTGTTTGGCAGCATTGTGCTGAAGGATGATCATCTCCGATCCATCATCCAGGATTGCATAGGCTTTCATTTTGTGTGCCCCGTTTCGGATAATGACCTTGACGATCTTTTGAGAAGAACCTTTGGCTGGCAGGGGGCTTACGAATGAGAAGTATCTTGTTCATATTGTTGCGGTGGCAGGCATTAGTCTAAGAACCTTCATTTGGGGTAGTCTTTGGGATGTCTGCACTCTTGGGATTGATGGCATGAAGGACCAGTAGATGGTATCCATTAAATGAAGTTTTAAATGAACTATGTTCGGGAGGAGCATGTTCAGATAATTAACACGAGTGGATAGCAATCAGCAATCAATGAGAAGAGGGTACATATAGACTCAGCAGTCTTACATCGATCGATTGACAGTTTGCAGCATCCCTCCTCCACCTCTTCTCCACACTCCTAGTGCTCCATACTCCTCTTTCTAAAAATCACTTGCATACAGGGGGAGTACTCTGGGTTCGGGCAGAATTCCGAGCTCGGAGCCCTTCCTCCAGACGGCACGCCAAATACGCATTAAATCTTACTCCCTCAAAATTATATGTAAGTGTGAACTCATGAAACTGTTTGCAGTGCATTTTCAGATTGCACTCTGAAACTTGATGATTCGTCCCACAGCACCAGCATCTGTTGAAGTCTCTTATCAAGTTTCGTTTCTGGTCAACGGTAAGCTGCTTAAAGTTGTTGCAATTGTTGAGGGAGTGTTTATGGAGGTCACAGTAAGGGCAGTAAGGGGTTGAAGCAGGTTTTTTGGCTGTAGGTGTCATCTTTGCCTGTGGATGTGCTTTTTCTGTGCCAAATAGAATGGTGGCACTTTTAGCAAATGGTTTTGAGTCTCTGATCACTTCTCATGTTCGTGGTGGATATCCATGACGGCTAGCTCCTACAAACCTTTATGTGTCCTCCTGCACTTGAATTTACTGTAGCCACAGGTATTGGTACCTGGTGAGGATGTGCAAAGCATTGAAAACTTGACCTGAGGTTGTGCGGCAGGCGACGAGTCAGTAAGCTTTAATGTTCCCACTGGCTATGTTTGGACCATCCATGAGCTCTGCTATACATTGAAATGTGAGCTGATGAGGCTGACCATATTGCTGATCCAGTGCTACCATGGTCTTTGTGAAGGGTTGTTATGAATGACTGTATGAATCAGCGATAAGCAGTGCCTCCTGAAGTTGAACAAAATGTCAACAATGGAAGACTTGTCCATCAAACCTTACATGAGGCAGAATGAGCAAGTTGAAAAAGAAGATGACGAACCTGCAGAACAACATCTTCATATGGATGTATTGCAATGGTAACGTTAACTGTATTGTGTTATAAGTGAAAGTCGATTATTTCTCTTGTTAAAACAAACACACTAACAAGATAAATGACTACAGTCTAATCTTACTAATACAAATCTGTATTGATTCTATGATACATTTAGAAAAGCATCAGAAAACACAGCATCTAAATGACCATTGTTATGATGGAAGTAAAGAACAATACTGCAGACGTGAAACATTACTTAAAAACAAAAACAAAGAAAGACAAAGGTACAGCTAAACCATGACCACCATGTGGTTTAAGAAAGTAAAGTACTTTATTTTTATTAACGATATTTACAGCTTATCGAAATGCTCTGTACGTAACGTTGTCTCCAAAGATAGAAGGAATTGACCCCTCATTAAGACAAAGTCAATCGGCAAACCCTTCTTTATGGCGGAGGTTGTTGAAGTTGGAATCCTTGGCAGTTCCTCTGCAAATACTGTGACGTAATTGTTCAAAATACGTCATAGAGAACAGAAAAATCGGAACAGGTTGGAAAATACGCCCAAAACAGAATATAAAGATATAAACGAAGCACCTGAAGATTATAATTCAACTTTTCTGTACTTATATACAACAAAATGTCTCATTTGCAGACAGAAGGGGAGAACCAGGCCATAGCTGGGAATAATGATGAAAAGGATCTAGTTATCCTTGTTGTTGATAAAGGTGAGCCTGAGGCTGTTGAGAGCATGGATATTTCCCATGTTACTGTAGTGTCTGAATCAAAGTCTCCTTCAGAGAGTGTCAACTTAAGTGCTAATTTAATGATGGATCTAGATCAGGCAGTTTTTAAAACACTGTTAAAGAGGAATAAGTATGATACTGATGAAATCAAAAAGTTCTTAAAACTGTCAAAAAATGTGAAGGGGGACAGGTTGCCTAATACTTTACAGACACAAAGCGTTTTGTGGAAAATACCAGGACTCTCATGGCTGAGGGATGTTTCACAAATAAAGAAGTCTATAGGTTGAAAAAAATTGTGCCAAAAATCCAACAATAATTGAATAATTAATGGCAGTAAATCGGACTAACTTTTTGGCCCTTCTTGGTTGTTGTTTTTTTTTTTTCTCTATGGCCTAAGTTTATTTTTTTTTTTTTATAACTTTAAAGGGATACTCCACTTTTTTGGGAAATGGGCTCATTTTACCACTCCCCCAGAGTTAAAAAGTTGGGTTTTACCGTTTTCGAATGTATTCAGCCAATTTTTTATATATATATATATAGAAGAATATCAGTAACCAGACAGTTTCTGGTCTCATTGACTTCCATAGTATATTTTTTTCCTACTATGGAAGTCAATGAGACCAGAGACTGTCTGGTTACTGATATTCTTCTAAATATCAGAAAATCGTCTGAATGGATTTTAAAACAGTAAAACTCAATTGTTTAACTCTGGGAGAGTGGTAAAATGAGCCTATTTCAAAAAAAAAAAAAAAAAAAAAAGTGGAGTATCCCAAAATCATCCACATACGCATTGCATCATTAAATGTTAATGCAGCAAGATAATGAATAAAATGTATACAGGTTCATAATACAATGAATCAGAAACAACTTGATGTTTTATTTTGGCAAGAAACACATAGCGATGCAACAAATGCTGATGAATGGCCAAAATAATTTAAAGGTCTCTCTTTTTAGTCACTAATCCTCACTTTGTGGTGGTGTCGCTATTTTATATGCTAATAGTTTTACTCCCTCTACTATTGAGATATTGTGAATGGTAGATTATTAAAGATTCAAACCCAAATTGAGAACCACACTTTTGTTTTTATATGTGCATATGCTCCAACTCTACCAGTTTACAAATTAAGTAGGAGAAAGAGATTTCACGTGAAAAAAAATTGGGGGTGGGGGTCTTTCTTTGTCCTCCATTGGAACATTATTATGGAGTTTGGGAGAGTAGGATCCTTAAACATCAATGGGGGAAGAGGCAGCGTTAAAAGAGCACTGGTTTCAGAATTTATTAAATTAAATAATGTTAAAGTAACTTTTTTACAAGAAACAAATTCTGGTACAGATGGTGGGAAGGAAAGTGTATATTAAGTCATGGAACAAGTGCTAGTATGGGTGTTGCAATTCTCTTCTCAAAACAGTTGGATTAAAATATTATGACAACAGCAGAGATAAAAAGGTAGAGTGTTATTAGTTATAGCAAACATTAAAAGTGTTAAAATTATTTTTGTTAATGTATATGCTCCGAATATAGGATGGCAGCGTGAAATAACATATCAAAAGCTAAACTATGCTATAAAACAACATTATGATGGCAATACATGTGTTGTAATAGGAGGGGATTGGAATTGAATTGCACAACAAATTTCTTATTGGATAGGAATGGGGATGAGCCTCACTCGAAATCTAGTGAGTTACTACTTGATATCACAAATAATTTCAATTTGATGGATGTGTGGAGAAGTAGAAACAAGTTGGTGAAGCAATATACCTGGATAAAGATATTAAATTCTTTTGTGACTGGCGTGAGATTGGATAGCTTAAGTAAATCAGAAATAAATAGAGTAGCTAACACTAATATACTACCAAATGGCTTTTCAGACCATCATATGGTTAATTTAGATTCTAAAGTTGCCAAAATTTCAAGACCGAAATTTTATTGGTATTTTAATGAAAAATTATTACAGGACACAGATTTTTTTCGAGAAATTCTGTAGTTTTTGGAAACTTGGAGACAGACAAAGTCTTGAAAATCTGACTCAATGGTGGGAGGTGGGAAAAGCACAGATTAAAGTTTTTCGTCAACAATTTTCTTATAATACTACTTCTACAGTAAAGAGAAATATGAAAAATAAAGAGATTGAGATTAATGAAATGGGAAAAAGAATGATTGATGATGAGGATGGGTCCGTGAATATTTAAAAAAAAAGAAAAAAATGGAGTTAAAATCATTGTTGGAGCAAAGATTTAAAGGTGCACTAGTCCGCACTAGAATCTCCTCAATTAAAGACATGGACGCTCCAACTGCTTATTTCTTTGGACTTGAATGGAAGGAAGCACAAAGGAAATGTATTCTTCATTTTAAAAGAAAAATTGGAATTATTACTTTAGATCCAACGGAGATGAGAACAATGGGCATTGAATTTTATAAAGAGCTGTTCAGTAATATGCACTGTGATGATGGATCTATGGAACAGTTCTTAGGATATCTTCCTAAATTAAGTACAGGGGAGAAAAATTCATTGGAGATAATGATTTCTTTTGATGAACTTTCAAAGGCAGTCAATCAGCTCTCTACAGGAAAGTCACCGGGAATGGATGGCTTGCCTGCTGAGTTTTATAAAGCCTTTTAGGGTGTATGCAATGTATTTTGTGAATGTTTTAAAAGAGGTTGTCTACCAAAAAGCTGTCAAAGAGCGGTGTTATCAATTCTGCCAAAAAATGGAGATCTAGGATTGTTAAAGAATTGGTGACCAGTGTCTTTAATCTGTCTAGAATATAAAATATTGTCTAAATGTTTAGCTAACAGATTAAAAAAAATGTTTTACATGTTGTGGTGAAAAGTGAACAAACTTATTGTATTCCTGGGTGGACACTGATGGATAATTTGTTTTTATAAGAGATGTGATTGATTTATCTTTGAGAAATAATCTTGATGTGGGTTTTTAATCTATTGACCAAGAAAAAGCTTTTGACTGGGTGGATCATGAATATACTTTTACTCTGTTGAAAACCTTTGGATTTGGGGAAAATATTATTTCTTGGATAAAAATGCTTTATGAAGATGCTTCAGTTATGCTTAAGATAGGAGGTGGCATGAGTTGTCCAGTCCCTGTTAATAGAGAATTTAGGCAGGAATGACCTATATAAGGACAGCTTTATAGCTTAGTTATAGAAACCTTACTGTGTAAGCTGAGAAACGAGTTACAAGGTGTAATGATACCAGAAGATAATTCATGATTGAGGTATTCTTTATCTACTTTTGCAGATGATGTAAACATTTTAGTTTCTGGTCAAAATGTGATTTGGATACTTTGTACCAATATAAGCCTTCATAAATAGTCTTCTTCCACCAAGGTAAACTGGGCAAAGTGTGAAGGGTTTGCTGTGGGGTCTTGGGCTAATAAGGGACCACCTCAACTTCCAGAAGGACTGAAATGGAGAAAGGAAGGGTTTAAAGTTTTGGGGGTGTATCTGGGCACTGATAAGTATAAATAAAAGAATTGGGAGGGTCTGCTTGGAAAAGTTGTTGCTAAGTTGTCTAAGTGGAACTGGCTATTACCCAAACTATCTTATAGAGGAAGAGTCCTAATTACATATCCAGAAGTGTGTATGATAAAGACGAGAGACCAAGATACGACGAGAATCCAGCACGAACAAAAATCGCGGGAGAACACCAAACAAGACAGGAATCAACCCAATAAACATCACAACAATCTGACAAAGACAAGACAAAAACTGTAAATATAAATAGGCACCACTGATCAGAAGCAGCTGGTGCCGCTGATCAGCGGTAGTGGTCAGTGGCCACGTCCCCAAGCACAAACACAACAACAATCACATGAGACAAGGAATTGACAGCGAGTTCATACATGCATACCACATATCAAAATTTGTATTGAGTTTATAAATTTCATCTTTAAAAATTTAACTTTTGTGGTTCTGGATGGAAGAACTCTCCATTTCCAAGATCACATTACCTTTGAATTTCAGTTCAGTAATTTCTCATACTTTCATTCTAAAAAGAATTCCAATTCAACTTCCTTAATTATGCCCAGGATTTTTAGACCTCTTTGATGCGATCCATAACATAATGACAATAATGCCTATCAAAATGTAATTACTGCCCATGATATGGAAAAAGGGAAATGTTGGAAAAAAGCTGGAGGAAGAAAATAAGTCATTATTGTCATTATCACTGGGCTCTGGGTCAGGTTTCAGCTGATAAGCACTTGAACTGCTTGATGTTTTCCGTTGATATGCGCTCTCATCTGAGAGCTTGAATCAACATCAACTCTTACCCTCCAAATTGCACAAATGTTAGATAAAGGCAACTCATAGAACCCCCTACCGCCAAAAGCCATAAGAGCAGAATAATCTATTATGTCTTCCCTTGTGGTGGTTATTATCCAGAGCTGTGCAATGTTAACAATCAGAGTCCCATAACCACACACACGTAAATGGACATTCATTCCCACTTACACAACACTGGCTTTTGTTGTGTGCACAAAGAAATAACAGGTTGTTGCAATTGACTTGAAGATTACTGTAATGTCCTTGTGTGTTTTTACTGCTGTGGTTTGTGATGTATAGTTCAAATCCAACAGTCCAAATTGTCCCATTATTTGAAGGGACAATAAAACCTCTATGTTGCTCTCAAATCTCAAAACTTCTGCATATTCAAAACTTGTCATGCTCCATATTTTAGATTTGAAAGCTGAAACAGGGGAGATAGATTTACAGCAAATATTTACTTAAATTTTTGCCCAACCTGTTTTGAAATTTCCCTTGAAACGAGTCTACATAGTTATTAAGTTAACTATTCATTTGGTGTTGAGTAAAACCGATTTCAAGAAATTCTTGAAGGTTTTCACATGTAATTAATCTTGAAGCTACTGTTTTATTATGTTGTTTTGTTTATATTTCCTTCAATCTGAACTAATAATTCCAAATACTAAAAGAGAAGAGAAATACTTACCATTCTCATACTACATCTGTTTCATGTCGTTCTTTCCCTCTGTCTTGCTGCAACACAGGCTTCTGAACTTAGTAGTCTTCTGAATATGGTCCGAGATCTATAAATTAATTCTGTGCAAAGACTGCTAAGCTCGTGTGTTACAGAAGTAAAACACTTAAATCCTTATTTCTCCCATCTGAAAATAAGGGAATGAACCATGACCATTCAAAAATATGACTGGGTTTCTAAAGATACAACGCTTAATGCAAATGGATGAAGTGTCCCTTTAAAAACGTTAAATCACTAATTAGTGTAAAAATTGCACTTAAATACATATATTTCCAAGGATTAAACGATGGAATCAATAGACGATTGAAACTGTGTGCATGTTGTAAACCGAAAGTAAACTATATAAACAAAGTGCAGTACCGTAAATGTCCAGAAGGAGGTAGACAGGAAACACAGCTAGGCATAAGTAACAGCACAATCAATGTTACATCAGCAAATTTGCCTGGATGAATAAATAAGAAGCAAATACATTGGACAATATAATCAGGACAATCTTATAAGCTACTTGCCTCACAGACCTGTACGTCAGTGATTCCCAACCCCTGGTCCCCGGACCAGTGCCGGTCTGTGAACACGCTAGTACCGGGCCTTGAAATATTCAATATTCTTGAAATAAAAATATTAATATATATTTTTTTATAGTAATAATTGTCTTTTTAAAATGCTTTTTAACGTGTCATGTTATTTAAACCAAAATACAAACAATAAATAAATACAAGTAAATAAAATATTAAAATGTGTTTCTTTGAGCGCCTTCCGATTGCTTAGCAACGCGTCATATCTAAACGGACTGTAAAAAAGCATGGTGCGTGCAGC
Source organism: Pimephales promelas (assembly GCF_016745375.1). The sequence goes on along the minus strand of NW_024121178.1, from coordinate 18,158 downwards.
TGAAGTGACAGAATATGTGGAGAGATGAGAGGGCTCAGTAAACTTCAATGGCTAATTTCATTGTGGACAGTTCCGGTAAAAGGAAAGGCGATGACCCACTTGAAATATAGCGAGAGAAAGAAAAAGAAAAAGTCAAGCTTCAATCGTAAATACGATACCTCATACTTTAGGTATGGATTCACGACAACAGGCAATTCCGTGGCGTCAAATCCGTTGTGTGTAATTTGTGGTGAAAAACTCTGCAATGAAGCCGTCAAAACTGCAGCGGCACTTAAAGGAGAACTCCAGCGAACAATGAACCTTTGGTTTAATAAAACATCGGTACATAGTCAACCGTTCTCTGAGATTTGTGTTCATGATAATCGAATGTAAAGAGTTTTATCTCTAAAAACTGTTTAGCGTATAATGCTAGTAATGAGGGCATTGACTAAGTAAAAAGAAATTGCTAGTTTATACTACTAACAAGGCTCAAAATAGCCCCACACTAACGAAGTAACATAATGGGGCTCCATACGTGCAAAACGAAGCATTGAGAACTTTGTATGTGTACAGACCGTTTAATAAGAAGATACTTTATGAAGACAGTTCACTTCGCGTATACAGACAGGAGCCATCTTAAAAAATAGTCTCGATAAGTCAAACCACGAACGTCGTGCTGAGTGATCTGAACTGTATGAAGTTCAGCGAACTTCTGAACTGTATGAATGGCGTTCAGGGATCGACTTATCGAGACTATTTTTTAAGATGGCTCCTGTCTGTATACGCGAAGTATAGGGACCCTCATTATGTTACTGTGTTAGTGTGGGGCTATTTTGAGCCTTGTTAGTGGTATTAACTAGCGATTTCTTTTACTTAGTAAAAGAAATGCCCCCATTACTAGCATTATACGCTAAATGCTAAACTCTTTACATTCGATAATCATGAAAACAAATTTCAGAGAGTGGTTGACAAGGTACCGATGTTTTATTAGACAAAATGTTCTCCTTTAATCACCAAACATCCAACTCTCAAAGACAAAACGGAGGAGTTTTTCGAAAGAAAGAAACGTGAGTTGGGCGCTCTGCGGCAAGTTTTGAAATCACTGTGTGTTTGCTATTGTATTCTGAAACTGTTACCATATAAGCCTATCGTGGGCTGTGTTATGTATCCCTGTTGACTTTATGATTAGTTAAATCTGTTTTGCATTTGCATCGCCACAGAGTTAACCATTTCTGGCAGTACTGGACAGCCTCGTTCACTTCACGTCTGTGGGCATCAGTGTGGCCGCTCCAATTTACCTTCAATAAAATCTAACCTTAGTGTAATTGACAGAATTACTAAAAAATATTTAGCAACCTAAAAGTTAATGATTTTTAATAAAACTCAAGAGATGTGTGAAATTTCAGGATTTATGAGAGACGTTAGCCTAGTAGAATTTTCTAAAAAATATTTTCCTTCCTAAAAGTTATGCTACCTGACAACATAGGATTCCATTCATTATGCTAAGCCGGCTCTCCCAGACTAAGTCAATGCATGCACTAAGACAAAAATGCATTTTGCCACCTATCTAGGGGAGACAGTGCAATATAAAAAAAATAAAAACGCTGGAGTGTTTCTTTAAGGTTTTTTTGTTTTCTCCTATTTCTAGATTTTCTGATCTTTTTTTTTTTTTTTGTTAGATTATTGGTTATAATATGTGAATGGTTTTAAACCCAGGTCATATTAGGCCATTGCCACATAAACAATTTGTTTTTTTCCTAAAAAGATTTGGGTGTTATTTTGCCATATACAGTATTTGACTTATTTAGTCCCAATGTGATGATCTCATGTATATGTTTAGTTTCCTTTTATTCATTCAATATGATAATTTTATTTAAAACTCATTTCTACCAGTAAATGAGAACGCTGTGACCGTTTCACCAGTGATAATAAAAAAAATGAGGAACTGAAGAGAAGTAAAATGCCCATGTAGATTGTTATTGGATTTGTAAACACAAAAAAAAAATAAAACAACACTTACTGAACATCTTGCAGTCATATACTATAAAAAACGATTTTTACAAGATTTAAGAGTAATTTTGTACAGTAAAATACTGTATTTGTTGACAATGGTTTAATGCATTGCGGTTCCTTAAGTGGCATCAGATGTATGGCAGTGCCTTTGTGAGCAAGCTAATGAAATCCACAGAGGTCAGAGACATTGATATTCTTCAAAGTTCTTTCATTTTTCCAGTTTTCCAGTCTTTATGAGACCATTCTTGTCTTAAAGTTCCCAAGGGTGAGTTAAACTCCAGCTGATGGAAGGCAGTCGTTTGGTTAAAGCATGAGGAAAGACATTGATTTTGACCTCTACTGCAGTACAGCTCTAGGTGTAATTAAGGCTCATTATGGTGCAGTGTTGTACATGCTGGCTGCTGCCGCTGCTGGTGAGACAGATGGCAAATTTCAGACTCACAGTGGCATCGGGCTGAGCTGTGCCCACACACTGACTATTGAACCATTCATCTGAAACTCTGGAACTGTGAGCCATGGACAGACCACCAGCTTACATTAAGTTATTTGGCAGAGGCTTTTATAAAAAAGTGACTTACAGTCTGCCCACAGTATGCATTCGCCGCATGAAGTACTTTTAGTTGTGCAAATTAAGATATATTCATGATTTCAGTGTTTTAATTGAGAATTATTTTTCTTTTCCAGTTTCACCTGTAATATAATATTATTATATATAAACACTCAAATAATCTTCAATTTATAATAATATGAGTGCACCATCTTTCTTAAGTCTTTGACTTGATGTGGCACTATACAGACCGATTGGCAGCTTTGTATGAAAGCTGAAAAATGTTGGCTTCGGATGATGCATTCAAAGGTAAAGTCTGTTTCACACATACTCCATTTGCAGTGCGTATGTGGTGTGTGTTGCAGTCTGTATATGGTACAGAAGCAGCATGCACTATAGTGATTTTTACATATGCTGCGTTTGCAGTGTGTAACTGATCCGCGGCTGTCTTGCATAAATCTTGCATGTCACAAAGAACAACTTGGCTACTAACAGTGTCTGGTGTGATGTATATATGTTAGGAGCATGGCTTGTTCTGTATGCTCAGGGGTCCTAGTGGCAACCAGTTACTCAGTGCGGTGTTTTACAAAGTGCTCCCACTGCGTATAGCTACACAATATGAAGTGACCGTTTGAAAGGGAGCTACTTGGTTACTCACGTAACCTCAGTTCTCTGAGTTAGAGAATGAAGTATTGCGTAGCTACCCTTAGGAAACAAAAATATATTGCAGTATATTGGAATATACAATGTGATATATTAGGCAATATATTTCCATATATAGGATTTAATATTTATATTGTCCAATATATTGCAATATATGCATAGATGCATAGTCCATATATTTATATATATTGATACATATATTGCAATCAAGACCAAAATAGTCACTATTTTTTACATATAGTTTGTCTTTTTAAAGTTTGTCTTTATATGCTTTAATATACTGCAATATATGTGCGCTATATATATATATATATATATATATATATATATATATATATATATATGAAATTATATGGAAAAATATAAATAAAATATATGTATAGATATGTGTTCAATATATTGTGGAATATATTTTAAATATATGTATAATTATATGGAAATATATAAATAAAATATTTATATAGATATGTGTTCCATATGTTGAGGAATATATTTTAAATATATTTCAAATTGTATGGAAATATATAAATAAAATATATGTATAGATATATGTTCAATATATTGTGAAATATATTTTAAATATATGTATAATTATATGGAAATATATAAATAAAATATATGTATAGATATGTGTTCAATATATTGTGGAATATAATTTAAATATATGTATAATTATATGGAAATATATAAATAAAATATAGCAGACAATATGTTGCAGACAATCTCAGAGATTTGTATATATATATATATATATATATATATATATATATATATATATATATATACACACACACACACACACTCTCTCTACCGGTCAAAAGTTTTAGATTGGTAAGATTTTAATGTTTTTAAAAGAAGTCTCTTCTGCTCTCCAATGCTAAAAAAACCCCATTAATATTGTGAAATTTTATTACAATTTAAAACACCTGTTTTCTTTGTGAATATAGTAAAGTGTAATTTATTCCTGTGATCAAAGCTGAATTTTCATCATCATTACTCCAGTCTACAGTGTCACATGATCCTTCAGAAATCATTCTAATATGATATTGCTGCTCAATTATCATGTATGATTATTATCAATGTTAAAAACAGGTTTTTTTTTACATTTTTATTTCAGGATTCTTTAATGAATAGAAAGTTCAAAAGAACAGGATTTATCTGAAATGGAAACCTTTTGTAACATTAAACACTACCCTTTAAAAAGTTTGGGGTCATCGTGGTGGGGTGAAGACTGTCCCAATTCAGTTATGCATCCTCCGAAGGCCGTATTCCAAGGCCGGATGCGTCATTGCAGCGCGACGAAGGCTTCCCTGATTCAAAAGCGACGCCAAATGCACCCTTCGTTTCCCCGTGAAAGGAAGGATTCATAAATGGACACTACGCGGCCTATCCTACTTCATAAATCATTGCGCGGGTGACGATAGCATTTTTATTTTAAAAAAAGGGCGGCCGAGAGTTCGGTGGAGGACGGCAAATTCACATTTAAATGTAAAAGTATTATGTTTTGATTTACTCAACTAGCCAGAGAAACCAGTGTTAACAGCCATTTTTTTTTCGTTTTTTTTTTTTCTTATTCATCTTAACTCATTCATCAGCACTGCATGCTTTTGTCAAGTGGAAACGCGAAAACGGCATTATAGCCTTGTATTGTATTTCTTGTACATTGTATTTCTTTATCATTCATTATTTCATGAAAATATAACCGTTCAAAGCAGGTCTCATATATATATATATACAAACCCAATTCCATAAAAGTTGGGACACTGTACAAATTGTGAATAAAAACAGAATGCAATGATGTGGAAGTTTCAAATTTCAATATTATATTTAGAATACAACATAGATGACATATCAAATGTTGAAAGTGAGACATTTTAAATTGCCATGCCAAATATTGGCTCCTTTTGGATTTCATGAGAGCTACAAATTCCAAAAAAGTTGGGACAGCTAGCAATAAGAGGCCAGAAAAGTTAAATTTACTATAAGGAACAGCTGGAGGACCAATTTGCAACTTATTAGGTCAATTGGCAACATGATTGGGTATAAAAAGAGCCTCTCAGAGTGGCAGTGTCTCTCAGAAGTCAAGATGGGCAGAGGATCACCAATTCCCCCAATGCTGAGGCAAAAAATAGTGGAGCAATATCAGAAAGGAGTTTCTCAGAGAAAAATTGCAAAGAGTTTGAAGTTATCATCATCAACAGTGCATAATATCATCCAAAGATTCAGAGAATCTGGAACAATCTCTGTGCATAAGGGTCAAGGCCGGAAAACCATACTGAATGCCCGTGATCTTCGGGCCCTTAGACGGCACTGCATCACACACAGGAATGCTACTGTAATGGAAATCGCAACATGGGCTCAAGAATACTTCCAGAAAACATTGTCAGTGAACACAATCCACCGTGCCATTCACCGTTGCCGGCTAAAGCTCTATAGGTCAAAAAAGAAGCCATATCTAAACGGGAACCAGAAGCGCAGGCGTGTTCTCTGGCCAATTAGGCTCATTTAAAGTGGACTCTAGCAAAGTGGAAAACTGTTCTGTGGTCAGACGAATCAAAATTTGAAGTTCTTTTTGGAAAACTGGGACGCCATGTCATCCGGACTAAAGAGGACAAGGACAACCCAAGTTGTTATCAGCGCTCAGTTCAGAAGCCTGCATCTCTGATGGTATGGGGTTGCATGAGTGCGTGTGGCATGGGCAGCTTACACATCTGGAAAGGCACCATCAATGCTGAAAGGTATATCCAAGTTCTAGAACATGTAAAGACTCTGGGTCGGTTCTGATCAGGGGGGAATTTGCATATCATAATTAATAATTGATAATTAATAATTATTCATACAGATTTGGATCAGACCGGTCTTACATGTTAATTTATTAATTTTACCCATATGCATACATGTGCATCCCCGCAATCCACCACAAATTAATTGTTATTGATTGCAAGGACCACGTTTTACAAGACAGGTAAAATCAATTAGCTCAATTAAGTTATATAGCTTGTGAAAACAAATTCTGTGGCCACTAGAATCTGCCTTCCCTGCTATATAACCAAATACCCTCTTAGGTATTTATAGTTCTGTAAAGCGTGTAGCTTTAAATCGACATTTCATTGACCCGTATCATGAGCAAGACAATCAGTCAAGGTAAGCATATTTTGTATTTAATAAAGTTCCTACTTAAGCATTCACTACGTTACAATGATACATGTATTTACAAACATTAAAACACAAACTAAGACGACGCAGAGCGTTTAGACAATGGATACGCGCAAGTTAAGTGAGTTTGAGAGAGAGAGTGAGAGAGAGAGTGAGTTGTAAGAGAGAGAGAGAGAGTTACGTTCATCAAAACAGTCAGTTAACCTTTCTTGACACCCCAAAACATCTTCTTAATGCTTCTTAGAAGCTCTAAAAGAAGGTATACTTGCAAGGCACATGTGGTCTGTGTGAGTCGTGGGCTCGTTGCTCGACCCGTTCGGGCCACGTGTCGGCTAGAGGTGCGCCGGTCCGGCGCGCGTGCGTCACGTGAAGCGCGGCCGCGGCATGTTGGTGCGGCCCGTCCCGGCTCGTTCATGGCTGCTTTGTTCCGTGGGGAGTCACGTGGCGTTCGTCGGCATTTAGCGCCAGTGTTTGAAAGGCTGAGAGTCTTTGAGGTGACGTTACCCGAGGAGATAGTTCGGCAAAGTCCACTTCCTTTCCTGGAAGACGAACTTGGTAGTCCACTTGAGGAAAAGATGAAACTTTTAGACGAACAAAAGGAAAGATCCATGGTTGGATCAGAGTCCCATTAGGTTTACATGTTGAGCGCTGGAAAGTTCAGAAGAGAGCGAGGGCGGACCTGCGTTCTCACATTTATCACCTTGGAGAAATCCATCCCCTTCCTGTTGGCTTGAGCCAATCGGAGGGTGGATGTTGCACGCGGGAAGCTTTCTTTTGTTCCTCAGCGCGCGCTTCTCGTGGAAGGGGGTGTGTTAAATGAGGGTTTTGCAATAGCAATTTGATCTTCATTGGCAGTACAACGAATTAAAAATACACTTTACTTTACATCTCTATGCATATTCGAGTGTTTCATTCAATAAGCATTCTAGAGATATCAAGGAACATTATGTTATATCAAAGGAATATACACTTATGTTTCAAATGCATGACGAAGGTATTTTTAATTCCTATTTAAACTGTGATCAAACAAAGTTATTTCACTGTGACATGGGGAAGACACATATACATAAAAACCATTGAAAACATTTTGTTGAATGTTTTTAAACACCAAAAGTCCTTCTCTTTGTTCAAAAACATTCCACACATTCCGATGTGTGGGGGAAGTGAAAGGTTTCTGTGTGTGTGTGTATGTGTTGATGTAACTCGCCTGGCCAAGATTCACTACATCTCCCCCTTTTCGTTAGGTGAAGTCCTTGTGTGACTTCATCGAACGACACCATCGCAATGGACGGATGGCAGGTGAATCATGAGGGTCAGGTGGCAGGCGGCGGCTAGGCTGAGGTAGGGGCTCAGCTTTCTGAGGTTTGACGCAGTCTCCAGCGTGGTACCCTCTTCCTGAGGGTCCCGTGGTGGCTGTGGAGGTTTGCATTTCCTTGCCTCTTGTGCAGCGTGGATGTCAAGTGTCAGGGTGTGGTTGATTACCGTAGAGGTACCCAGTGCAGAATCAGCTGCAGTCCAGGATTGGACTACCGGTGAGGCAGTTGTGCAGTGCAACAGGTGTGCAGTTGAGACACAGCGGTCACTGGGAACAAGTCCAGTTTGGCTGGACCCCTTCTATCATCGTTCATAATTCCAGTTCTGGAATCAGGGTGAAATCGTGGGTTTCGTCCTGGCTGGGACTTGACTCAGGCTCGGTTGCAGCAGGGTAGCTCGGGTCTTGGAGCAAAGGCTGCTTGGTGAATTTTAGCAAAGTCATTCTGGCAGACAGTGAACAGTTGTCTCGCTGGAGCTCACTTGTCTGGTTCAGTAGAATGCTGTGTGCGTTGCGGATTTATCACAGTTCCTTTCAATTTCTTGATGGTCTGTGAGGAGGCACTCTGTGTTGTGAGTTACCTTTTGGCTGTGGAATTTCAGTTCGTTTGGTTGCTGGACAGGCCGGTGTTTGACTGCGTACTGACAGCAGCGGCGTGGGAGTCCATTTAGCTCTGCTTGCGTGGCAGTCGACCATATGCTGCCTGATGTCGGACCCGGCGGTGAGGCGGTCGACAGTAGCTGTCCTCTGGTTGGCTGGAGGCACAGGAAGACGACCACAGCAGCATCCTGTAACAGAGACAGGGGAGAGAGAGAGAGAAAGGGAGGAAAGAATTCAGCGGCTGTCGGCTGGGACAGTCTGATGCCTTTGAGGATGCCGAGATGTCCTGGTGCTGCGGTGTGCAGCCCACATGGTGCGTGACTGGGCATACACTGGCATATCCCCCTTTCTGCACCGTGGCAGCACAAGCCGTGGCGAAGTGATGTCACGAGGTGCATGAAACTGAGTTGTAGGGCCGTTGAGCAGCATGTTCTTGGTGTGCTGCCTGATGTGTCCGACGGCAGGCTTGGGAGGTTGGAGGGTAAAGAGGTGGTAGTTTCAGAGTTCATTTGGTTAGTCAAAGTCTTTAGTGAGCTGAAAGGTGCAGAGTAGCAAGTTCACCTCTCCATTTGGTGCTGAGGCTGTGCCTTCATGGCTGGCTGCGGGAGTTCTTGTGACCTCTGTGACCTGCCAGTTAGGTTCTCTTGACCTGTATGACTGGAGGGGGAGGGGTTCTTGAACTTGAGCTCAGGCATTCAGTTGTTTAAAGTCTATTAAAGGCTCAAAGCGATCTAACAGATCTTGGGCAATCAGAAGTGGGTACGTGATCGTTCGTGATCGGTACCCTGGGTGAATCAGGCTCATAGGACCAAATGGATGAATGGGAGCAACCTGTTTTGAGCCAGAAGTTGTTTTGGCTGTAGGGTTTTCATTCAGCTCACATGTTTGGGCTTTGAGAGTGCGTTCTTGACTCTTAGCTTTAGCGGTGAGTCTTTCGAAGAGTTGGGCTGACATTAGCGTGATGTTTGAGCTAGTGTCTGAGAGGCCTTCGAGGCTCAAATGATTGTCTCTCGTGGTGGCTATGTAGAGTCTTTTGTGCCACCCCCTTTTGTTTAGGGTTCCCAGAAGTTTAGGCATCTGGGCTGGTGTTGTGATCGATGAGCGGTTAGGACCGGTCTTGTGTGGGACACCGGACTGTCATGCTCAGGTTGTGCAGCTGTCAGTTGTGGTGGCTGCTTGGTGTTGTCGCTTTGTGATGCGACCGTGAGCTCTGTGGTCTGATGCTGACGAGCAGTGTTCTGGGTGTCTGGCTTGGGTCTTGCGCTGAGACATAGGATGTCTGACTTGTCTCCTTGTGATGTCTCGTGCAGAAACGCTTTCAGCACCTTCAGGATTTCTGCCGTCTGTGACGTGGCTGCACTGTTGTTATCTGATGTGTGCTCAGACTTGTGCTTACCAGTGGCGTGTTGAGAGGGTACCGCTCTGGGCTGGTTGGGCTTGAGTCTCTTGGTGCTGGGCGGTCCATTCTGGGTCGCCGGCTGGCTTCCAGAAATGTTTCAGAGCTCTTGCTCTGGGGCGTTAGATGAGCACCATGACTGTTGTGTTGCCCTCTGCTGGCCTGGAACGGTTTAACTCTCAGTGAAGGTGTTAGTGATGTATGGGGTGCCTTCTAGGGGCAGCTCTGAGTCGTGCTCAGAGACAGGTTAGTCTGAGGGTTTTTACACAGTCTTTTCGGACAAAGCCTTTGCTTAATGTGAGCTTTGCGGGCCCAGTCTCGTAGCTGAGGTAGACAGGCTACAAGCACAGGCCAGGGTGCTTATCGACTAACTCACTGTGGGATGCAGGTTTTAAGGGAACAAAGTTCTGAAACTGGTATCCTTTTCATACCTGATGGTTTGCTTCTCGAAGTAGGCTTGCCGAAGTCGGTGGAGTTTCAAGTCGGTCTTACTTGATGTCCACGGTGGTGATAACCCTTGGTCTGATTCTGGATCAGGGAGTTAAGCGATCAAAGCTTATTGCAACAGCTGGTAGTCCATTTTGACAGTCTCTGTTTGACGATCTAGGAAGCTGTGCACCTCGCGACTGGACGTAATCCATATCAAGCAGAATCTGTTTCATGCAGTCATGTTGGTTAGACAGTTTGCAAGTGAAAGTCTTGTCTGCATGTCGTGGGTAGATGCAGGGTCCTGAGTGAATCTTGGGACCTTTCTGGTTAGCTTTGTTGCATCCTTTTTGGAGCCATGCCGTGGTTTGGGGCAGTGGTTCCTTGGCAGGTTGAGGTCGGTTTAAGCAGGGGCTCTGTGGCATTCTGGCACACTTGTTGTGAGTGACTAATGCATGGCCCTAAAAGTTCAGAACTACTGCTTAATAAGTTAGTTAAGTGTTTAGCATAAAGCTATGTGTCTCTTGTGTCCTTATCTTAGCTGTGCATGTTAGGGCTAAGTCTTGTGTGGTTCCGAGCGTATTTCCTGGAAAGGACATATCCGAGATGAAATAAATAACATAAGGTGGTCCTTATGACTAAATTATTTCTCTGGACTTAGCTGGTGGTCCACTATGGCTCGACGAAGTGAACAATAATAGGAAAAGGACCGCTTTCTTATTTAAATTCTGCTTATTATCGACCCTCAGGACTCTAGTAGTGCCCTAGTAAATTGTTGAAATTACTTGCGTTGCAGGGTCACAAACGAGTGCATTGGTTGAAACTAAGCCAAAATAACAAATAAGGGGGTCTCTGTTTCCTTTCTGGGCCCTATGAGGAATAGAACCACACTCGGACAAGAGAGGAAATGAAATTAAATCATATAGATGACCTAAGGGAATAGCTGCTTGCTATTATCATCAAGGTCGAAGGAATGAAATAATCAATGAGGCAAAATAAAATTAACATTAAAGCAAAAGGAAATAAAGTGATCAAAACACGGGAATGATCTGAGGTCGAGAGTGTTCAGTGGCATTAGTGACTAAACTTTGGATTTGCTTTGATCAACACTATAGTGGGTTGTAGCGGTTGGGTGTTCAAAACCACATTGTGTGTCCCTCCAAAGCTTTAGTCAACATGCCGATGAAAATTTCCTACGGTTACACGCGTTATTCTGTAGTTAGTCACGCAGTTTTCATGTAGTTAAACTTAAGTTTAATTAACAAGGCATCTGCGAAGTTCGCCCTTAACGGTTAGCAAGGAGTATTCCTAACCCTGTGAAGGTAAACTTTAGCTAATAAGAATGGTAAACATGGAAAGTGAGTAATTTAAAACCCTAACTGTGTTGAGAAAGTATTCTAGAATACTTTGCACTGTGGAACACGAGCGGTGAGTAAGGGTTCACGTAAATGATGCTAACTCTTAACTGTGGAGGTTATTCAGCTTAGCCTAAGTTAGCTTGATGCTAAGCTAGGTTAGCTTAGCCGGAGTTAGCTTAGTGCTGGGTTAGTTTAGCTTAGCCTAAGTTAGCTTGATGCTAGGCTAGCCACCCAGGCTGGTTTGCTTACAAAAGTGACATTACAAGGTAACACTTCCTGTGACAAGTTGTTGTCATGGGAACCAGAGCGTGTCAGAGCAATTCAACAGTATCTGAAGAATGTCTGTATATTTTACATGAATCATGCACGTTTTAATGGGTTAAAAGGAGGCGCCTATACTTTATGATTTTCAAGAACTTTGGTTGCATTCAGTAAAACGCAAATGTGTTTTGGCATTTGCTGATTTTCTCATGGAACTCTGTTCTTTACTTTACACGTCTTCTATTTGTTTACAAAGTAAGGAAATAGATTTGCTGCAAGTCAAAGCTTGTCTTGTTCTATTTGTTTACAGAGTAAGGAAATAGGTTTGCTGCTGAGTCAAAGCTCGTCTAAGCATATATAGGTACGTCTCTCTCATGCATGAGTGTTAGCTCTTCCGCGAGTAACTTGTTTTGATCGTTTAGTGGCTTTCTGCTTGTCGATGCAGCTAAAATTTAGGTGAATTACATCAATCTAACAATAACATTAAGGCCTTTACTTTGTAGAAAGGGGGAGCGTCTCCCAGGTCTACCTACATATAACTCTGTCCTGGGCTTCCTTCGTCAGGAACAGGTTTAGTCATACCGCGATTTGGATTTCTTTTTAACCAAAGCGGACTAGATATCGGTACAGATTACAAGCTGCTGAGGTGAAACCTTTGTTACACAGACTTACGCTTTAATGCTGAAGTTCTTGATATCAGTTGGGACTCTAAGGCTGTTTTTTTTTTTAAGGTAGAGATGTCAATTTCAGCTATTTGTTTTATCTGCATTTAGATAAGCCAGCGATCAAGATGCGTGTTGCACGTTGCGTCTTAGTTGGTCGCGATGATCGAGTGCACGCCTGTAGGTTAACAATAGTTAAAACTCGGGTGATTTTACTACACTCTGTCGTCAGGGTAACGTACTGTATGCCCTGTTCGGAGTTGGTGTTTTCTGTAACTCTTCACTGTCATGGAACCTAATGTTTAACGGTGCTTTTAAACAACATCTAGAAACTGTCTGTTTCAAAAGAGTCGTGCATAGTCCGTCGGCCGTTGAGGCTTACATGCCTATCTCAGATTCCTTTAACTTAGTAAAATTCTAATTCTACAAACGCAGAGTCTTGCACGGTGTTCGTGCTGTGTGTCTTCTGGTTCTGCAGTTCAGAATAATTTGGGTTTGAGGAATTTTTACTGGGGGCCTTCACGCCTCGTTGAGTGGGCATGGTGTGGGGCCGAGAGAACTATGGTGACTGACGGGTTTTTGGAGGGAAAGTTTCTTGAAACTGGCGTCCTCCTCAGTTACAGGTTCGTTGTAAGTTCCACAGAAAACTCGTTCGGAGCCGGTGGTGATGGTACAGGCCCTCCGGGGTCTGTCTTGCTGGGTGTCGGTGTCGTGTTCACCGGTTGGAGACAGCAGGTGAAAGGTCACCGTCTTGTAGATTGTCAGAGATGTTGTGGAAGGCGGGCTTTTCCACCCCCCTTTTTCAGCTCTTGTGCATTGGCTGAAATGTGCAGACTGGTCAGGGGAAGCTTGTGGTGTGTGTCCTTCCCTTTCCAGTCATGCTGCAGTCTATCAGAGTGTTGCAACTCTGTGGGTCAAGTTCGTGTTCGAGATCTTGTCTCTGCTGAACGAGCTTGTGGGTGGTCGCACGGGCCTCTTGCGCAGGCCGTGGCTTTTGAGTCTCTTTCAGTTCAGTCTCTGCTCTTTGCAAGAGACTTCACTTTGTCGGAGTTTCTCGTTGAATTCTTTTTAGTTCTTTTCTCTGACTATTCTTCTTCAGTCTATGTAGAAAATTAGACAGGGCAGTTTGAAGTCTTTCCACTTCCTTCGGTAGCTCGGGGTAGTTGTCATCCTCGGCGTTACAACCTTGTGCTCCAGGGCGATGCGGCTCCTTTCGCGGAGGCGTGCGTGTGCGTTGAGGAGCTGGTGAGCGAGGTTGTGACGTGTCTGGCCCAGTCTTTGTCAGCTGCTCTTGGCTCGGGGCTCTGAGTCGCTGGTGGCTTTGGGCAGGGATGGAGATGTCATGAATCTCAGCCATGTCTCCAGGTTGTCCCAGCGGGTTGTGGGACTGTAGGACTGGAACATACTGCCTTCACTGTGGACGAGAGGAACACAACACACACAGACAGACCAATGCCAGTTCGACTACTTTTAACGAGCTATAATACAGGCTAAGCCGTGTATGAGAATTTTGGTTAACTGATGCAGACAGTTAAACCGTTTGGTGGGACAATTTGGGTAGGTCATCATGGGTCTGAATGAAGGTTTTTGACAGGGCGCTAGCTTAGGGGTCACCTGTTGGTGCTAACGACTTGGTTGTCAAACTATTCTTCAGCTTTCCTTGGTGTGTCAGAGAGGTTCTGTCTCTAGGTGAACTGAAAGGAACAGAGCACAAAGAACAGAGCAATGGCAATCTAGCAAAGTTTGAAGTAACATGCAACCATCAGAGATGGGGAGGTCTGTACTGAAATGGCATTAGTAGTAGTACACCAGCAGTGTTAGAAAGGGGAAGAAGAGAAGGCCTAAGCCTGTTTGGAGCCGGTGTGGCTCGGAGAGGAGGAAGCCAACCACTTCAAATTACCAGGGAATCTCTAGGTTCTGTGGCAAATAGTAAGTGGATGGGTTTTAATACCTTTTCTAGTTTGCCTGGGGTGAAATGAGGTCATTCTGGCCGGAGTCAGCATCGTGGTTGGTCCTTCTGTCGCCCCACACATGACAGCAGTGTCCCGGCCTTTCGGTGCATCTGTACGAGGTGCGCCCTCTCAAGCAACTTGACCTGAACACAACCGGCAGTGCCAGATTGGTGATATCGTGTTGCGGGCCGCACCAACAGAAGATACAGAAAAGTCAGAGACTCGCGCTCAGTCAGTGATGGTGACGCAGATCAGGCGAACCAGCTCGCTGGACCCCAGGCAGAGATGACTGTCAAATCATCACAGCACGAGAGAGATTTCTACTTGCAAACACAAAACAGGATGAAGAACAAGTGTACTTCAATGTGAATTAAAGCTCCTTTATCTAAATCAAATTGAGTGTTTTTTTGTAGAAAAATCAAAGGCAACAGCTTTACTAAAATTATGGTATAACAAAAAGGAAATTATGACAATGTTACTTATCAGAATAACCTAGCCTCCATTCAGGAAAGGGATAGAGTGCCGCAATGAAGAACACAGGAGGAAGCGAGCTGTAGTGGCGGGTTTTGGCCACTAAGGGTTTTGGGCCACTTCCTGCTAGTGTTTCACCGGGCTGACAGAGAGCTTGATTTAAATTGCATTCAAACTGATTTAAACACAATTCAAATTTGAGCAAATGCATAGGGGTTAAGTAACCATTAGATTAGTAAGGATACAGTTGTACCGAGACCAGATCAAAATTATTAAAAATAATTTGAGGAGGAAATATAGAAATAAAGCCATAAACAATTCCCAATGGAAATGAGAGAATTAATTCAAATTAACTTCGAAATTTGTCTGTTTCAAAACAAATTTGAATAAGTGTAGGAAATTAAAGGTTGGTGTCATATTTGATGATAATCACGATTACGGTGAGGGATCAGTGATAACCAGAATACAACCAACAGAGAGAGCCATGCAAAAACAGAGTGATGTTAGCTGATGACTTAGCAAAAGGGCTGCCACAAGGGGGCGCTTTCCTCTAAGTGGTCATCAGAAGCTGCTAAGACTTAATTCTGAATTTTAAATTCAAACGTGGTTTGAACCAAATTCAAAACAAGTGCACACAGTCAAGGTAAAGAAAATCATGTTATTACAACGAGGCTGTAAATTGCACATGCATTGAAAGTTAGAGAAACTAGTTCAAAATTTCAGTAAGAAAATAGGAATTTTCTAACAGAGAATTTTGAGGAAAGATGACCTAGCTGTTAGTGTCCACACGATGGCGCCACTGCGCTCACACGGGGTAAAGTCAGGACACCGGTGGAAATTTGATACTGCAAAGCACTCAAGGGCGCACCCTAGTGTCTGGCAGTAGTATACAACCACCCCTGCTGCCCCTGTGATATTCTCAGCCTGAGAATAATCACAAAATATTACGGAATTTTAAATCTCGACGGATTTCTTTCCGGTACTATTTTACAAGCACGTTTGGCAGGATTTTTCTTTTCGCTGCGTTGTGCAAAGAAAACAGGAATTACTCGTCTGTTCCAAAACTCCAAATAACATTTATCACAACTAGTATTAATGATAAGAATGTTTTCAGTTTGGGATTTTTTTGGTGCTATATTTGTTTAAAACACGTTCGCAGGTTTTCTTCGCTGCATTGTGCAAAGGAAAACAGGAATTACTCGTCTGTTTCCTGCTCCAACAGGCATATATCAAATAGCACTTATGATAATATGCTTGGCGGTTTTATACATTGAGTAGCTAAGTCAATGTTTTTTCAACCAGGAGCTTATCGTTACTCTAACGATTATAATATAAGGCCTTTTAAGAACAGTAAAAGAGCATCGTTTTACCGTATCTTGTCTTCGACACTATTCGGAGAATTTCGTCCGGACAGTGGAGTAAAATTATTAAAAGTGTCGTTTATGCACAGAGGTTTCTCTTCCATCTGTGCCAGAACAAATTTAATACTATGGAAACTGCAGTTTTATTTTAACAATTAACAGTGACTAAAATTGTTTGACACTTTAGCAGCTTGTTAAATGTGCTTGACTGAGGCGGCTTTCGTGCCCAGATCAGTCATATCATGAGTTCGCAAAGCGTTCACTCCGATCGATGCGCGTGTAATATTAAATATTACATAAACAATATTAAATAACAATATACACATTAGCTTGAAATTGATTGCTCATAAACAATGAAATGCTCAGCATTCTCCACCATCATGTAAAGACTCTGGGTCGGTTCTGATCAGGGGGGAATTTGCATATCATAATTAATAATTGATAATTAATAATTATTCATACAGATTTGGATCAGACCGGTCTTACATGTTAATTTATTAATTTTACCCATATGCATACATGTGCATCCCCGCAATCCACCACAAATTAATTGTTATTGATTGCAAGGACCACGTTTTACAAGACAGGTAAAATCAATTAGCTCAATTAAGTTATATAGCTTGTGAAAAAAATTCTGTGGCCACTAGAATCTGCCTTCCCTGCTATATAACCAAATACCCTCTTAGGTATTTATAGTTCTGTAAAGCGTGTAGCTTTAAATCGACATTTCATTGACCCGTATCATGAGCAAGACAATCAGTCAAGGTAAGCATATTTTGTATTTAATAAAGTTCCTACTTAAGCATTCACTACGTTACAATGATACATGTATTTACAAACATTAAAACACAAACTAAGACGACGCAGAGCGTTTAGACAATGGATACGCGCAAGTTAAGTGAGTTTGAGAGAGAGAGTGAGAGAGAGAGTGAGTTGTAAGAGAGAGAGAGAGAGTTACGTTCATCAAAACAGTCAGTTAACCTTTCTTGACACCCAAAACATCTTCTTAATGCTTCTTAGAAGCTCTAAAAGAAGGTATACTTGCAAGGCACATGTGGTCTGTGTGAGTCGTGGGCTCGTTGCTCGACCCGTTCGGGCCACGTGTCGGCTAGAGGTGCGCCGGTCCGGCGCGCGTGCGTCACGTGAAGCGCGGCCGCGGCATGTTGGTGCGGCCCGTCCCGGCTCGTTCATGGCTGCTTTGTTCCGTGGGGAGTCACGTGGCGTTCGTCGGCATTTAGCGCCAGTGTTTGAAAGGCTGAGAGTCTTTGAGGTGACGTTACCCGAGGAGATAGTTCGGCAAAGTCCACTTCCTTTCCTGGAAGACGAACTTGGTAGTCCACTTGAGGAAAAGATGAAACTTTTAGACGAACAAAAGGAAAGATCCATGGTTGGATCAGAGTCCCGTGAGGTTTACATGTTGAGCGCTGGAAAGTTCAGAAGAGAGAGAGGGCGGACCTGCGTTCTCACATTTATCACCTTGGAGAAATCCATCCCCTTCCTGTTGGCTTGAGCCAATCGGAGAGTGGATGTTGCACGCGGGAAGCTTTCTTTTGTTCCTCAGCGCGCGCTTCTCGTGGAAGGGGGTGTGTTAAATGAGGGTTTTGCAATAGCAATTTGATCTTCATTGGCAGTACAACGAATTAAAAATACACTTTACTTTACATCTCTATGCATATTCGAGTGTTTCATTCAATAAGCATTCTAGAGATATCAAGGAACATTATGTTATATCAAAGGAATATACACTTATGTTTCAAATGCATGACGAAGGTATTTTTAATTCCTATTTAAACTGTGATCAAACAAAGTTATTTCACTGTGACATGGGGAAGACACATATACATAAAAACCATTGAAAACATTTTGTTGAATGTTTTTAAACACCAAAAGTCCTTCTCTTTGTTCAAAAACATTCCACACATTCCGATGTGTGGGGAAGTGAAAGGTTTGTGTGTGTGTGTATGTGTTGATGTAACTCGCCTGGCCAAGATTCACTTACAA
>NW_024121177.1:17855147-17968275 GCF_016745375.1 Pimephales promelas | reverse complement strand
CTACATTGTTAAGGGAGAAAGAGTGTGTTTTCCATATGGTTGTTTACTTTCAGTAGAATAGATAACAGATTCACTCCCGGTTTCTCTATTTAACAGTTGATGTGTGTGGGGTGCAATCAGAGCCATTTACTCTCAGCAACTCTAATAGTGTTAACAGATAATGAATCTGAACATGTCACTAGCAAATGTGCACTGAATTGATCCATTATCATTTTTCTTTCTTCTTTTACTCTCTTGAATTATTCTTTATCATATCTTGATTATATGTAGACCATAATGTTGGGGAAATCTGATATATCGCTCACTTCAAAATTAATGTGGCAAAGGCAATGGTGAATATAATTGTGTCCAACGGGGATTTGTCATTTTAAACTGTGCAGTCTATTACATTGTTGCAGTATATTTGGTCTTAAATACTGAGCATGAAATAAGATTTAATTTTCCACTTGTATGGAAATAGATAAGAGAGCATGACAAATGTGGTACTGATTCTATGTCAGCAGTCAGAGTTAATCAGATTGTAATGTAATCTAATGCCGCTACTGCTAATTTATTTATTTATTTATTTAAGTGAATAACTCAGTGTGAAAAGAACTTGAAGTATTATACTTTGGAATGTCTCAAAAGTATCAAGAATTATAAATCAGTCAATCAAATGAAAACTTTTATGTTGAGTGACTTTTTAAATGGACTTCACTCAATTAAATGAGAATCTGAAATGAGAATCTGAAATATACTTCATTAAGATTTCCAGATGGGAGCAAATTATAATGAGCTGTATGTTTCTTTGCACTAACTATTCTCAGACAGGATGTTTTCAGATGTCAATGTCAACCAATGTCTCAATGCAGTACTCACGAGCGATCACACACCCAACCCAGAAGCGCGTGCACAGAAAGCTGCCTCTCAGACAGCATGTGATCTCGAGTACAGATCTCTTTTGAAACTTATTAGACTTCAAAGGTCAAATACACACACAATAATGTCAAAAAGCCCATCTTGGCGAATATATTCACGTAAAAGCAGTCAGTTATAACTTTGAATGTAAACAACGAACGAAATCCAATGTCCGATGTGTATCGATGTGTATCAATTTTTTTATCAATCAATATAAAAAAATCACTTCCTGCTCTTGACTGAATAACTTTAGAAGCTTTAATAAGAATCAGTGTGTATTTAATTCATAGTGAAGACTGTGCAGTGCTTTCTTTTTACATTTTGATTACTTTAGTCAATTTCTGTATTATTTCTTACTTGAATGCTACCATTAAATAGACCTACTCTACCTAAAAAACTTTTAAAAAACAGTTTATTTCATTTGTGAATTAAAATTACTCATATCATGAAATAAGACTTTGGTCCTTTTTCCTACCCCCATACTTCAAGCCCTTAAATATAAGTCAAATGAATGACAAGTGAACTTTTTACCATCTGGTAAAATCAAGTTTGACAGGGTAATTAAGGTAATTAACTGTTTAACTTGGTTTTATACTTTTAGCTACCTTAATGTTACCAATGTATCATAGTCTGGTAGTTTTTCACCATAGGCCTGTGTGGTTGCAATGGCATGTGAAATTTTATTTTATTTTTTAAAGGGGAGGAAATACTCAATAATATCTTATTACAATAATCTCATGTATCTAAAAAAAAAAAAAACACAAATGGAATGCAAAATGTATATGAAATATTAATGTCATGGGCTTTTCATGTTCTGCTGCTTTCATCAGCGTTCGCGTGAGTTATATCATTATTCTGCTGTGTGAACCTCAAAGGACTTTGAAAGCCAACATCAATTTGGATTATTTGCCTTTGTCACAAGCAACACTTTAAAAATGAAATAAGCCGAGTTCATAGAGAGATTAACTTGCAGAATCTACATCAGTTCCATCTCTGTCTCTGATCAAAGATAACAAGTGACTGTTAAAAAGGTACTGAACTGTGTCAAAGGGCCTGTCGCTATCTCTGGTGCGAATCCTTGCTATCTCAATTTTTTTATATGCTTTCAAGTAATAGCATGTGTTTACTATCATATAAAAACATTCATAAATGCATTTTGATATTGATTCTAATCAGGGGTGTACAGTTCGACATTTTGTGTGAAGTGATTGTTTGTTGTGTGTGTTATTACAGTAGTAATATTATGTTTAAAAAATGTATTTAGTAATAAAAATCATAATTATTATGAGTCATATCGATATATAAAAACAAAATTTTGGGCCAAATTGTGCAGCCCAACAAACAAGCACAACAATCATATTCCTATGCAGTTGCCTCTGCCATTTCTCAGCTTAGCGAGTAGTAAAATTTGCTTATTTTCGTCTTCCGGCAAAAATTAAGCAGTATTTTTTTGAGTGCTCAACCAAAACGGATGGATGTTGTTGGGATTGTGATTTGGTTGACGGTATATAATATATATATGGCCGATACCAATACAAATATTTGTTGGTTTTAAAATCCGATATTCCGATATCGGTCGGTATTTATATATATTTTTTTTCTGAAATGCGCAACAAAACATTTATATATAATATACAAAATTGAATTAATGCTAATCCTGAGGTGTTAATCCATGTTCCTGCAGTCTGCCATATTTGCACATAAAGAAAATGTTTGTCTTAAAAGCATTTCTTGTTAAAGCTGCAGTCTGGCGTTTTTACTCTTTGTCGCCATCTCTGTTCCAAATCTGCAATTGCAGTCATTTGCGGAATTATCAACTTAGTAATTCAACACCCTCGACACGCACAGTGTGTGAGGCTGTCAGTCACCGCACCAACGTGGATACTGGCATTCAGAATCACAGATTATTCTTTTTGGAAGTATGACTAACATAAGATTTTTCACCGGAATATGTCATCTGAACTAGTAAGAAACATCCACTTTTGTTCTGGTTCTGACATTGCAGTAAATCACGCTGATTAAATCCGACAATCGCTTATAAATTTATTATGCCTTTGTCAGTCACATGCCTGTTTAAGTGACAAACTGCACTTCTGGTGGTTGTTTTCAGAGATTGTAATGTTTTATACTTGTGCTACAATTGTGCGGTCCATGCTACAAAACCTTCAACCTCTGTAGCCCCTATGTGCATCTTCTGATATATCTTCTTGTTCAATGGGTCCTGCCTCTGTCATATCTTGCAAAAATTGAAAGTTAAAGGGGAAAAATGCTTGTATTAAACATAAGGAACTCCCCTGTGCAATGACATGACAACCCAAATAAAACAGCTGACAGCATGTCATGGGCCAGTTCTATTCAGTGCAGTTCAACAGAAGGAACAACCTGCATTTTGATTTGATGGTTAAGTCAGAGACAGTAAAAAGGCTGAGTTGTTTCCCCTAAAAGCTCTTTTGGCTTTCTTTTCTCCCACCAAAACAACCGCTGCATGTGTCGGACAAACATCGCTCCTCTGCTATTCATGTGAGATGGTGTGATCAATATACATTGATTGGAGAATACAGAGTCTGCTGCAGGGCCTAGTTTGAATGTAAGCCACTGATGTAGAAATGCTGTGTCCATCTATTTATAATCCCGGTCTAATTCACACTTAATCTTTTCATTCCCGTATTTTGATAAATTCCTGGTTCCCTTATATGTTTTTCCACATAATCATTTAAGGAATTATACACTTAATCCAGTTCTAGAAGGGTAAAAATAGCTGCCAGCCAAACACTGATGGAGATAAATCACAGATTCTGCTGGCCGGTTTAATGTTTCATTTGGAGCAGAACTCAACAGAAAATAACTAAAGAACGGTATGTCACCCGTCAGCTATGAATAAACATGAAGTCCTAATATCAATCATCACTTTATCTAATTCTGATAGTGTTGCACATTCATTATAATCATTGATTTTTTTAACCATTTTTATACCTATTCATAAAGAAATACCATTAAATACAGGATCAAATAATAACATACCTGTACAGTGACACATGCTACAACATAACCTTTCCAAGATTGATCAATCCATAAATCTCCCTCTGAATACATGTGAAGTCCTAATCAATTATTAAAGTTGCCTATTATTACATCACATCCACAGGCTGGGCAATGAAAGACGCTCTATGCAATCTGTCTTATACTAATATTGTCAATTAAACAAACAACAACAGATGGTACATTGTTACCAATTTAGGCTATAAGGGTTTGAAGATTTGAGCGTCTTCAGAGCATTTTACCTTGCTATGCAAAACATCCAAAGATTTGTCTAAAGTCTTCCTTTACTACATTTAACATACAACCTATTGTATCCCAAGATCTTTTCATCATCTTAAATGCAACTGCTTTCAAAAGAACATCGATTGCTTAGGGAATGTTTAAGGACTAATGTTTTCTAAGGGAATGTCCTGCATCCCTAACCCTTCCTGACAAATCTAAACCATCGATATTGATACGAGCTAAAGCAGAGAGAGTCATAATGAGACCATTCACCGTCTTAAAGATAACTCACATCTCTGAAGCGGTTCCAGTGCTTGATCTTGCGACTGTACTGGGAAATGGTGGACAGCCACTGTTCATCTTCCATGAAATTCCCCGTTTTCTCCGCTTCTTTCCCGCTCTTAACGTCCACCTGCACGGAAACCCGTACGAGCATCAGCAACGGGACGAGAAGACATCCCAGATCATTCAGACACACCATTTTGCCTGATGTCTTGATTCCTCTGTTTTAAAGGACGAGAGACGGATGCTGAGACTACAGTGAAGTGTGACCTGATTACAGGATGCGTCTTCCCTCTGTAGAGAGAGAGAGAGAGAGAGAGAGGGAGAGAGAGAGGGAGAGAGAGAGGGAGGGAGCGAGATGAATACGCCAAGTCTATCAAGCTTGTCAGTAAATGCACGTTCGGAATTTCATTAAATTTCATTCAAATTCCATTTGAAAATTAACGCAATATATGTTTTTAAAACAAATGTAGGCTAGTAGACTTTTTCATGGCATCTTTTTTTTTAAAAATAAACAAATAAAAAAGACATTAATTCACCAGGCTATGTATTAAGAATAACGAGAACTATTGGTGAACTATGGTGTCTAAGGGATACCCTTTAATTGATGTAGCCTAATTTGCATGATCACTGCAACCAAAAATCCTCAGACCACAATTCAAGAC
The DNA here is from genome assembly GCF_016745375.1 of Pimephales promelas. Next base: position 17,963,170 of record NW_024121177.1, on the reverse strand, counting down.
TTCAAATATTTATCATATTAATAAAAAATAAAAAAGAATGAAGAAATTCATTGCTTGAAAATATGCAAGATATAGACTTATTTAGCCTATAGTCTATTCCATAATGAAAATGATGCAAATCTCAAACAATTTATTTACAATAAACTAGGACTTTCAAACTTGTAACTTCCCTGGAAAGACTTGAACTCACAAATACAATGTACTCTTTTCTATCCCATGAGGCCATGAGAGAGGATTTATGAATGAAGGCAACTGATGCTGGTAGGTCACATTATGGCAACATGGCAAATGTTGAATGTTTGAATTTCATTCATACTACTTTCATACTATGCAAATAACATACTTTTTTAGTGGTCTCAAATTACTTGTTCAAAATAAATACCTATACTTAAGAAAGTCTGTGATTTTGGACCCAGCCCAAGTCTTTATGATTTGGTCATTGAATCATTCACTCATCCGATTTGTTTCAAAAGCTCATTTATGAACAAAACGAGTGACTGGCTGAATGTGGACTAGCACACTATAGTATTGTTTCTATTTTGTTGCAGAAATAGTACCCTATGCTAGTATTCAGCCACTCACTTTATGAGTGAATAATTTAATCATTCATGCAGAGCCGATTTAAAAATAAATGAATTCTTTATAAAAACCTAAATTGCCTCTTTCCCAACAAGTGATATAAACACTGCAACCAACTGTAGCCATAGTGTAGCCAACACTATGTTGTTGTTTTTTTTACCATAAAATGCTGTAAATGAAACATTAATGAAAACTTTTCAACTAAATTTTTATTTACATATTTATTTAGATCCGTTTTTCTTTCAGAATAGATAGTTCCTACTTTTTGAGAGCTTGTTTTGGCTTCACCTGAAATAAATGATTCGCCACACCTTAATTTGCAGCAAGGATTCAATTTCATCAGGGAAAATCATATTATTTCTTTGCTGATGGCAGAATAGTAAGTAATGGAATCTGTTTCCCAAATGCAAGCAACCAGTTCAAATTAACAAGGACCATGGATAGAAACCATTTTTAAGTGTGTATTGTGATATTTAATACAGCTTTTGACATAGGGCATCATTATAGACCAAATATAATGTAAGAAACATGCACCTGATATTGACACCAAAACGATGTGACATAAAAAGCACTGACTGACAGGACAATTGACCGAGCACACTTGACATTGTTTATCTGTGTGAATATGTCAGCATATAGTGTAACTCAACCCTGAAAGCCCCACAGGGGGTTTCAAGTGGTCATTTTTGACCATGTCTATGGTTGTCACTAGCTGTAGTTTCAATTCATCCATGTGACACCTGATTCATATGAAAGAACATATGCTGCAGGCAAGCAACATACTTGACATAGAACATGCAGTCGGGAATCAAACCGTCTTGCCAGCACCATGCATTACTATACTCTATGAGCCAGATAGGAAAAGACATAAGAGACACATTGATTCTGGATTACACCACCTTCTCTCACACATGCTCTAAGAAAGAAATATCAGTGTTTATAGGTGATGTTGTACAGCATAGATCAGAAAGGGGGGCAGTTTTTCCCCTGCTCTCAGCATATCCCATGCAGCTCTGCAGCACAGTGTCACTTCTGCAACTGATACGCTGCAGTGAAGGCAAATCGCTTCATTTCACTCTTTCAACTGCAATGAGTCTGAAAAGTCCAAGATTTCTCTTCTATGTTTGCCTTTAGTGATTTTTAATGACTGATGTGTTTTTTCACTTTTGGTCTCATTTTGGCTTTGCTGATAGGTGGCAGTTTGTTCTATACACACACACTAGGCCTATCCTGTGAATCAAATAAACTTAAAGTGCCAACATGCATCCTGATTTTGACATCAAAACAACACAAGACAGAAAGCACTGACCGGCAGGACAATTGACAATTGTCATAAAATATTGATATGAATAAGTTATTGATAGCAAAGCAAATTACATAAGAACAAAAGACAAACACTGCAACAATGTTACAACAATGTTATCTGAGGTCATTTTCAAAAGAAAAACAGATGTAGTGATGGTTCAGTTGCCCAGAAGCTTCTCATTAAGCTATGAAAATGTATTTCTGAATGTTCTCTGAACATTCGAAACTGAACGAGTTCCAGTTTTTTAAATGTTTTAAAAACATTTTTACTTTTGAATGTTCCATAAGCATTCTAAAACTAGTAAAATTTAAAAATAGTTGGACGAACATCCAACTAAAACATTTCAAATACAATTTTTTTGTGTGCAAATGTTTGAATTGGAGAACATTATTAAAGACCAGTTAACTTTGAACAAACGTTCTATTAATGTTACTGGAGAACTTTTGTCCCTATAACTTTGAGAGAACCTTGCCAAAATTTCATCTAAACAAGTTTTGTGAACTTTCCGTGTTAGCTGGGTAAGTAGACTATATACAGGATGGATGACAAGTGAATATTAGAAAATAATCGTTGGATGGCACTTTTGACCTGAGTATTTATAAAAACTGTGTTGTAATAAGATTTGATAATTCATTCTTTCTGGATTAGTGTTTTTTTTTTTTTTTTTTTTTGCTCTGCCTTTAAAGCTTTAATCCTCACTACTGCATTGCAAGGTGTATTTTTTTCATGCTTCCTCGCAAGTAAAAATCTGCACTCAAAATGTCAGCAGCATTCTCTTTCTCAGAAGCACACAACATAATCTTTAAAGTGGCTCAATTAATCTTCGCTGAAGGCATTAAACGATGCCTTAGCCCATTATTGCCTTCCTCCGCATGCATGCAGCAATACTGGCAGACATGATCTTTGCACATTTTTGCTGACAGAAGGATTTTAGAGTTGTTTTAGGGTTAGGTTCCCCAAAAAGGGGGCCAGATTGTAAATGGCATGACATTTTAAAAAATTACTCATCTGTGCAATAATGTCACTGAAGGAAAGCGACCCCCTCATGGTCCACAAGATAAGTGGCTCAGATCTCAATGTTAACCTTAAGTGTAACTTTACACCTAAACTTGCTGTGCAGCGTATTGGAACTGCGTGAAAGAACACTACATCTCAGCAAGAATTATCCAACATCAGAGTTTCTCCTGGCCCCTCTGGGAGCTGGGATCCTTTTCGTCCTCTCATGCAATAAATCAAATCTTAAATGGAACAGTGTTTTGGATGAAGACACACACAGAGACACACATTATTTAGATGCAGTGTGCATACTGGGTTAGACTTGAAATTAATAATCAAACACATTCCTCTACCTCAAAAAAAAAAGAAAAAAAAAAGGAAACAGAAAAGAAAACCCTTAGTATTTTGCAGCCAAGCGCTATTATCATGCCTCATGCATTCACAATCAGTTCATAGTTCTTCTGGACATAATAATGGTTCCCAGACTTTAAATATCAGTGACCACAGACAAAACAAGAGTCTGTCTTCTTGAAGCACGGTGTTTCTATTACTCACCACTCAAAGCAGTCTAGGGATTTTTCTGTTGCTCCTTCGTTCACTGTGCTGCCCATAAAATCAGCTCAATTCATGATTTCATGAAACTCTGACCACCACTGAACCCACCATCATCAGACCGAACACTCGGGCCTTTTAGTCAGCCTGGATGTCCTGTCCTTGCCTAATGAATCAAGTAAAGTATGAATGAAATTCTTAGACTATATATATATATATATATATATATATATATATATACACACACACACACACATATGGATTGGGATCTGCATTCTGCAGAACTCAGTGTTGGAATGGCCATTACTGTATAATCAACAACACACACAGAATAGGTATGATTAACCTGTATAAAACGACTCAATCAAGACTTAAAAAGGCATGCATGTTTCTTCTTTTTAGGTCTTGATAGGATAGTTCATTATTTAAATATTAATTTCTGTTTTGTATGTTGTCATGCCCATGTTTCTTTCTTGAATTCTACCGGCAAAGCTCATGACTGCCTCCCGGTGTGCAAGTCCACTAACTGACACGTCGACTGCTGTTCTCAATCTATAGTCAGTACGATTTATTTTTTTAAATTAAAACTTACCTTGCAATTTCATACAACAAGGACTCATTAAAAGTGACAGTAAAGACTTAAAGGAGTAGTTCACTTTAAAAAAAAAAAAAAACATTTGCTGATAATTTACTCACCACCATGTCATCCAAGATGTCCATGTCTTTCTTTTTTTCAGTCGAAAAGAAATAGGTTTTTGATGAAAACATTCCAGGATTTTCTCCATATAATGGACTTCATTGGGAACCAAACGGTTCAACGTCCAAATGAGTTTCAGTGCAGCTTCAAAAGGCTTTAAACGACACCAGACGATGAATTAGGGTCTTGTCTAGCGAAACCATCGGTCATTTAAAAAATAAATAAAAAAGTTTAAGTTTTATAAGCACAAATAGTCGCCTTGCTCTGTTCTGTGATGAGTGTTCGTGACTCTCCTGTTCAAACTCGTTCATCAAATTGAACACATCTTTTTTCGGGTCATGACTCAAAGGGTCCTAGATAAGACCCTTATTCATCAAAACCATTTAAAGCTGCACTGAATCTCTCATTTGGACCTTGAACCGTTTGATTCCCAATGAAGTTCATTATATTGAGAAAAACCTGAAATGTTTTCATCAAAAACCTCAATTTCTTTTCAAATGAAGAAAGATGTGGTCATCTAAAATGACATGGGGGTGAGTAAATTATCAGCAAAAGTTCTTTTCTTTAAAGTGAACTACTTTAACTTGTTTCCTATATCAAATAATCTGAACAAAACGGTTTCCATTAAAATAACATCGATAATAAAAATGTTTCTGAGCAACAAATCAGCATATTAGAAGGGTTTAAAAAGAAGCATGTGATCCTGAAGATTGAAGTGATGATGCTAAAGAAATTAGATTTCTACTTTTTAAAAATATATTATAATAGAAAACGGGTATTTGAAATCCTAATAATATTTCACAACATTACTGATATTCAATGTATTTTTGATTAGTTAAATACATCTACAGGGAGCACAAGAGAATTTCTGAATTAAAAGAAATGTATGTCTAAACAGACTCGGCTACAAATACGAATTATTGGAGTATGGAAATTAAGAATGATTATATTTTAATGTTAAATTTGTTAAAAAGAAAATGTATTCTTATTGTTTATTTCCTTTTGGGTAACTATGTTACATTACATACATACACACAAAATCATAAAATGTTGCACTGAACCGAAAGAACATAATATATAGACATACTATATAAAAAAGAAAATCTCCAGAAAATTTGAATTTCAGTGGCTAATTAGTCTAAGCACTATCTTCAAGCAGAGATGTTTTTCCTTCCTATATTATATATATGTAGGGACAGTATACAGCAAGACTGGAGCTGGCAAGGCACTTGATTATGCTTTAGAACCTTCAATCTACACTCAGCAAAACACACAGTTAAATAAACGTTAATACATCGTCTAAAAAAATAAATTAAAATGGAAGAAATAGTATGACACCATTTAATAAATAATTAATTTTCCATTTGCATAAATCTCAAACATTCTTTTTAAAAATCCAACAGGCAAAACAATGAATTAAATGCTGAATGACGCCGACATAATCATTTGACTTTCTGTGGTCAGATCAACAGATTTAAACACTACTAGAAATTTCAGAGTTGGCTCAGAAAGCCCAAATATGGGTGTTGAAAAAATGCTTTAAGAAAAAACGAGGTGTAAATAAAAAAAAGGAAAAGCAGTAAGCTAGCAGCATTGATTACCATTTAACAGCAGTTTACTTTCCTCTCTACCAGCAAATCATCTAATTTTTCATTCTTAATTCATTACATTTTTTAATCCATATTTAAGACTACTTCACAGATGTTAAGATCTTTCACGACTTGTAATTTTCCAAATATTTTGAAGGAGAGATGAGAGCGAACTCCTGTGGCACCAGGATGGGCTATCTTTGCTTCTCTTAAACTGGTGCAATGCAATGTCCCATTTTAGCAAAGAGAACAGAAAATTTCTGTACACGAACATCTTCAAATGACGTCACAATAGGACACTACCTGAAACAAACACAAACGGTCAAAGAAAGTCCACAGGTAAGAACACACTAGGATAAACAAGCGAAAATTCAGAAAAGGAAAGTAAACTGTTCACTCACTTTCTGCTACTCAGTGTCCATGTATCAGAACCTGTATATCTGAAAGTTTCGAGCAACTGGGTGTTGCCATTTTCTGCGCTCTTTGGTACAAGTCTGTGTCCCCAAAGTAACGTGCCCGATACAATAAGCCTTCCTCTGCAAATAAGAGCACAGATGTCTAGGTTTTCAGAATATTATGCAAAATTACACTTGCATTACTTTGTTTTTTTTTTACGTCACACATTATCAAGCAGCTTCATATGCATCACATACTTTGTTGTTTCTCCTTCCAGCAGTTGTTTCTCAGGTTGGATATATAGTCATCCTCCACACTTTGTTCAACATTCTTGAGATTCATTCCTGTATATTCTTCTGAGAAGTGGTCGCCAACATAGTAAGGCACCTTCAGAGTAGGAGTGTGTCGCTTGGTTGTGTGGCCCATGGATCTAAAGCAAGGTGGAATGTACAATAACGTCAGAGATATTTATCACCCACGAGACAACCACCATTCTTCAAAATAAACATGTTTTTGGTTTCACTTTAAACATTTCTCAGTAAAGTTGAGATGTATAATGAAAACAATATATAACATAGTTTGACAGCTAGCTCAAAATACACAATGGGATAGAGAAAGAGTGTCATATAACTTCTAAAGTGCCTCTATTATGCTATTTTAAAGCGTCCTAATTTTGTTAATTTTGTTTATATCTCCTATAATAGGTTTACATGCATCAAAGGTCGAAAAACACTTCAATTGTCTCCTAATATACATTGCACATCACCTCATATCTCAAAGCTTATGAAAATGGTTTGTTCGAAGATTCAGTCTCTAACTCAGCTTCAACTACAGTGTTCAAGGGCAAGAATCCGATTTGAATCCTGCTGGAGCGGGTCGAGTAGGACTGGTTACATTTGGTGCAGTGACCTGGATGGGAGTGATGTTTAAGGGGATGAGTAGCAAGCTAGTAAGAGCTGTGCGAGTAAACCTCAGTCCTCATGCTAGCAACTGACGCCAGAGACCTCTAACACCTTGATAATGCGCATAATTCTCATGCCAAAGATGCCAGTTCAAATCCCACTTGAAGCGGGATGTTTAGGTTACATTTGTAACAGGAAGTGAGACTAGAATTTCAGCAGTTCACAATCGATTATTTCTTCAAGGAGACAATAACTTGATTTGTTGTGCACTTTGATCTTTAAAACTCTGCAGACCTTTTACATTCACAAACAGCAATATTACACACACTACATTAAATTAGTTTAAAAAAAGCATCTTAAGCAAGTATTGTCACAAACCAGTTTAAGATAATAGAATATAATAATAATATACGAAGCTTGGTCTTATAATAATATACCAAGTTTGGTCTAGTCAATGTTTGGTCTTACGGTCTGTGGCTGAGGCTGTATGGAGGACTGGAAACCATCATCTGGCTGAGAGCGGAGACTATGATCAGAATGAGTATGGGCATCAGCTGTACAAACAAGGCAAGGCCACCCTGGATAATGAAAATCATTTATTAAAATAAAAGTTACATCATGACAGAATGAAACAGCTTCCGTTATACTCCATCATTCTGAATGTTTCTATTTATTTCCTTATTGTCTGATGCATCAACATTCTGTAAAAGGAAAACTTTCTAAATATGTTATCTAATATTACATATTATTACATAATATTAAATAAGTGACATATTTTATCTAATATGTTACAGGAACTAAGTAAATGCACACTGTACTTAAGTGGGGCATCTTTCCCTACTAGTAAAAATCTGCACAAAAAACTCTTATAAACTTGGAATACACTTACTTCTCTCTGTTGTTCTCGTCGTTCGGGTCGCTGCTGATGGCCAAACCTCATCCTGCCATTGCTGTACACATGCACATTACCTAGAAACATAAACAGAAATGGCACAGTGACACATTTGTGGATTTTGAACGTATACCACCACAACCACTAACATTTCTCATACCACATTTCAAAAGTCACATGACTCACTGGTTGGAAATCCACCTCCAAAGAACATATTGAAAAGGTCCTCGGGAGAAATGTCAGCCTCGAAATTTCTATGATTTGTCCTATGCCTGTGAGTTGGGTTGGCTTTTTCTTCACCGTAGACATCATACTGCCTTCTTTTTTCAGGGTTACTGAGAACTGCGTAAGCATTACCTATAGCTGTTGAAGACCAGGAAACAGAACCAATGAGAAGACCACATGCAAACTTTGTCCATACTGAGAAGAAACGCTGAATGCGTGAGTTTAATGTATTATACCTTTAAATGCTTCCGTGGCACCGGGTGCATGGTTTTTATCTGGATGAAACTTAAGAGCCAACTTTCGGTAGGCTTTTTTCAGATCCTCCTCAGAGGCTTCTTTACTGACACCAAGAGTCTCATAATAGTCCTTACACCTCTTAATTCTGCACCGGAAAGACAGATCACAGTATAATAGGAGGAAACCACTATGCACACATATAAATCAAATCATCACAGCCTCGTCTTTTAAGCAAGTAGTCTGAAAAAAAGAACAGACCTTTTGACAGCATCCAGCTGCTCTGATGTGTATGGTTTGGCAGATTCTGTGGCACCATGCCCAGAGGAGTGATCTTCAGCGCTGTGGTTTCTGTTTCGTAAACCATCATGTTCTCCGAAGTTTTGTTCACTTGTAGAAGGTCCTCCATTCTGAGCAATAGACTCTAGTAAAGCTAAAAACAAAAGCACTTACATTTTAACAAGCATCACTGGGGTCTGTATGTCTATCTATCTGTATGTCTGTGTAAATATCTATCTATAAGTGAAAATATTCATATTGATTTTCTATTTACCTTATATTATGTTAGATTACATTATCTACATATGTAAATAGAAGCCTATATTGACATCAAGCAGAAGTGAAATATAACCAAGAGAACAGAATATGTGGTTCGTGTTTTTTTTTAACATATAGTTTGATCATTTAAGAGTAGAAAATGCGTTTATTCCGCAGTTATAAGAGATCGAGATCTACGGGCCCTAATTAACGTAACCGTCTAACTACAGGCTTCAGGTTTTCCGGTGGCCCTTTAACAGACCTACGATCTCCACTATACACTTATTTACATTACACGCACATCTCGCCTTATCCGTGGGAAACAGTCTCTGTGCCTTCTCGAGGAACCGTCTGGATTTGTCGAGCTCATTATCTCGCAGCGCTGCGATCGCTATTTCGATGCAGCGTTCCGCTTCGTCCTTGTTTGATTCCATTGCGACGGCGGAACTGATGACTGATCTCTTTCCTGAACCAAAAGACGCAGTTTGATGACGTTTGCAACAAAGTTAAGAGTTTTTCACTCGCGGATAGAACGTCCACTCTGTAAGCTGAGGTTTCCCATTATTGTGAAATTACTTAAAACTATAAATAATGACGATGATAATAATAAATTACTTGTGATAAGATAAAAACGCTACAATATAAACTGCTATAAAAGACTCACTTCTAAATATTTCACTTCTAAATATCCACTAAATATTTTCTTTAGCCTAGGCTATTTAACTAAAAATTATAAATAATACTAAATTAGGCCTATGTGTGATAAAATAACAACTTTTACAATATAAACTTATACATGCATATGAGACGCACAATATATACATAGAATATGTATGTATATAGGCTATATATATAATCCTGAAGAAATATCAAAAAGGTTTGGTTATATTATTGGTAACGTTTACCAGTAAAACTACTTATCAGTGTTTTACATCAAATATGATTTATTTCTTAATTTTTTTATTTATTGTTTTTTTTATTTAAAAAATTTTAAAATCTCATTCATTTATAAATATTTTACTCATCTTTTATTCGTTCTTTTGTTTATACTGATTACTCTTGCATGTAAATGAAACTATGTGGTAGCTACTTTGCTTTTCTACAGATTGACAGAACTGTAGGCCTACATTTGTATTTACAAAGCAAACAATGATACATTTTTACAATGCAAAATAAAGAAGGACTAGTTCTTGATCTTTTTATTCATTACTTTTTTTTAATTGTTTTTGTTTATTTAATCAACTTTTACGGTGTAGGTTGTCACGATTGGAACGTGTAATTATAGCCGCATATTATAGTAGACTAATAAAAATAAAATAAAAGAAATAGTTAAAAGTAGTACTGCTCAACCTAAGGCTGAACAATTGCTGTTATATTCAGAGATTTGATAATGTACATTGTTTGTTTGTGCTGTTGAAGCATAATAATAAAATACAAATAAGTTAAAAGTAGTAGGCCTACTTCCGGTAACCGACTGTTGCGGTCTGAAAGCAGAGTGGGCGCACTAGTAAAGAAAGAAGCGTCATTAGAGCGCCGTAACAAAATGTTGTCAACTTGGCACATGGAAAAAAGGTAGAAGGAACAAAATTTGTTTTTGCAGACTGTTTACACTTTTAAATAGCGAGGTGGAATATATTTAGACTACAGCACTGTTTGAGCGTGTGACCCCACGGGCTCACTGCACGGACTAGAAGTCGGCATCAATGTCGCGTGCATATGAAACAATGCGCTTACATTTAACCTGGCCATTGGTGAAAAAAATCGTCACTGTACCAAAAATAAGTTTTGGTTATTTAATTACCAGCCGCTGTGGTGTCAGTACTTCCTGTAAGCCTGTAAAGAGAAGAAATGAAAGGAACCCCAAACTACCAGCTGACTGGCACACTCTTTCTTGGGAAGAAAGACTGGCTGACACTGTGACTCCTTTGTGGAGAATGAATTATGAGAAGCAGCTCCAATGGAAACAAGACCAGCAGCACAAAATCTTGCTTGAGATGACAAAGCAACTGGCTCAGGATTCAATGCTCCCTTTTTCAAACGACTTAAGATTCCCTCTCCTATCCATAGTACCCTCACCAGTGAGAGATGGATACCGCAATAAATCAACCTTCTCTGTCAACAAAGGGAAAGATGGGAATCCAAAAACTGTTGGATTTTATATTGGCAATGGAAGAACGGGTAACATAGTATGTGTCCATGGTGACCATCTACTGAACATGCCTTCAAAACACAGCATGGTTGCAAGGTACTATGAAGATTTTATACGACGTTCACCACTCCGACCATGCATCTTGTTTCATGATGGTGGCCACTGGAGAGAAATCACGATAAGAACCAGTTCTGCCGGTCATACCATGGCCATTGTCTACTTCCATCCTCAAAACCTAAGGCCTGAGGATATTTGCATCCATAAAGCTGCTCTGGTGGAGTACTTCGCTCATGGTCCCGGAGCAGTTTGTCAGCTAGATTCTCTTTATTTCCAGGAGAGCACAATGACCCGTTGCAGTAATGAACAATCCCCCTATCAGCTTCTGCACGGACAGCCCTATATCTTTGAGGAGGTGCTCGGCTTCAAGTTCCGCATTTCTGCTGATTCTTTCTTCCAGGTGAATCGGGGAGCAGCGGAAGCTTTGTACAAAACTGTTGCGGAGTTGAATCGAGCTTGTGTTGGGGGCACACTGCTGGATGTATGCTGTGGTACTGGAGCCATTGGCATTTCGTTATCCCCACAGATGGAGAGAGTCATTGGCATCGAGCTCATTGAGCAGGCGGTCGAGGACGCCAAGTTTAATGCAGCTCTAAACAGAGTAAATAATTGTCAATTTTTCTCAGGCAAAGCAGAAGTTGTTCTGCCAAATATGATGCCCACTTTGAATTCTGATGGCGGACTGACAGCTGTTGTGAATCCGTCCCGGGCTGGCCTACATTATCGAGTTGTCAGAGCTTTGAGGAACCACCCAGCCATAAGGAGGCTTGTCTATATATCATGCAAACCTGATGGGGAGGCAATGAGGAACTTTAGAGAGCTTTGCTCTGGTTTTAAGAGAAACATCACTGGTGAAGCCTTCAAACCAACTGTGGCTGTCCCTGTGGACCTGTTTCCACACACTACTCACTGTGAACTAGTGCTTGTTTTTGAGCGATAGAGATTGTTTAAAAAGAAAAGTGGCTACTTTTCCAGTAAATGTCTGTTATATGCTATTAAATGTCTATGAAAAATTATTAATGCAGTTACTCAGTTAGAATTATGATATATTGTGGCATCATGAGAGCCGTGTTAGGGCAGATACATTGCTCTAAAATGACTCTATCTTGTTAAGAACTAACACTCCCAGGTCACCACACTTAGAAGCAAGATGGCTGCCTATTAAGGACTACAAAACCCAGGCTGCCAGAGATTATAGTTGCAGCTGCAGTTAAAAAGACCAGCAGCAGGGTCTAATAGGAGGTGTGGGAGAATGCTGTGTGTGTGGTTAGGAAAAGACAAGTCTGTGAAACAAAGAAGATTAAGTTATTTTGTTGAAAACTTTTGGTTTGAACATTAAACCCACACCTGCATACTTACAAGACTTGAAGCAGTGTTTACTGAGAAATTGCACAAGCTAAAGACCCCGAACCTCTCTCATGCATATATGCATATGTATATATATATATATATATATATATATATATATATATATATATATATATATATATTCCTGGATTTTAGTACATCAGGTTAAACAAAACAAAAAGGAGAAATGCTGAGCTGAAGTCATATTTTAATTAATTTTACAGTTTATTAGTTAACTAAAACTTTTATGCTTTTATTTCATCATAACATATAATGTGTGTGTATATACACGCATTATATATGCTATAATGAAATAAATCCATAAAAGTTTTAGTTAACTAAAAAGGTTTGTTACTTGAAATAAAATAAACTGTAAAATTTATTCAAATACGACTTCAGCTCTGCATTTCTCTTAATGAAAACTAATGAAAACGACAAAAACAAATTTACTAAAAGTTTAAAAAAGAAAAATAAATCAATATATTAATAGTAACTAAAATAGTATCTCATAGATACTAGCCCACATAAAATACTAGCAGGCCCCTTGCATTATCACTAGAGGGTACTATTGCATCATCCCTCTTGTATAGTGCTACATACATGAATATATAAATGTAAAGACAAGCCTGTGTATTTATGTATACTCACAGGATTTTTGAAGTCTGATGGTAAGTATGATTAGTTGTGACAATTGGACACATTCCGTAAGCATTAACAGAGTGTTCACATTTGAAAATATCTACAGTGCACCACAGAACAAACATATAGCCTTCTAGTATAGCCATTTTCACGTGCCATGCTCTTTCTCTTTTAATTTGGACATGGAGTATGGCACAATGACGTGTGACTGGGAAGGGGTGATGATTTGGATGAAGCATGCTTACAATGAAATCACTTACAGACCTAGGGAAAATAAAAAGGCACTGATCGAGAAAACATTATGTAAAGTTGATTTTTGACCAGATTGGCTTAGCTAAGGCACAGTGAATATGAATGCAAAATACAATCCCATTCAATTACAGTAATGTGTTCAGTAGGCTACATTTTGAAATTAGAGATGAGATCTGGTTATGGAAAATTATAGTTGCCCTTCCCACTGCCTAATTGAAGAACTATAGAGTTGTTGTTGTCATTTTAGCACAAAACGATCAATAGTTCCTCTCTTGACGAAACCGCATTGTTTTAGCATGAGTAGCTCTTCTTTTGGAAACAGAGGTTAGAAAATGGCTTATGTTTACCAGTAAGGCTGAACTAGCAACAAATCTCTATTTAAAAATAAATATTAATATTTGGATTTAAATTACATTTACATACAAACCTATTTGTCTTTTAGCGTTGTAAGGCTTTCTGTACTCCAAAAAAGCAGTTCCAATTTTCAACCATTTTGGGTTCCCCAGCAACCTTTCAGTGAACAGATCTGAAAAGAACTAAAACTTTTTCCAAAATAAAGAACATTTTGTCCAATGAAAAAGTTCCAAGGATGTTAAAGTTCTTCATAGAACCATCAATGGCAATACATTGTAGTCACCACATTTAGGCTACCAAGGCTATTCATATGCAGGAAGTATTACATTGAAACAGTGCCACATTTACAGTAGCCCATGTGCATACATAGCAATTATATGCCCACAACATATAATTTGTTACTGTATGTCTCTGGTAATAAAAAAAAACCCCATATGGATTTAGGAAATAGTCTTTATCTATTTTAGGAAATAGTCACAATCTTTGTGTAAGAAATGCAAAGACCTGCATTTCCTAATTTATTCATGGTCTGATCTGTATCACACAGTGAGATTAAACAGCTGAGGTGTTGTCTTCCAAAAAACCAGAGTTCATGGCGTCCACATCATGAACATCAGATAACCGAGCAACCAATGAAAGTGGTAGGGCTGGATGGCATCCCTTCAGCCTCGCCCAATTGCATCATTTTAAACGAAATCAGAGGCTTAACAGACGCAAAAATTCATTCACTCGACGGGAGAACCTGCTCAAATAGCGATATATTTTTTTTTACAGTTGCATCGGAAACAAGGTAAGCGCGTAGCAGTTACGTGAATGCCCGTTTATTTCGTCGCGTGCCTTTTTTGTAACAGAAGTCACACCCATTTGCGCAGAATTGAATATGTAACGTTATTCATTGTATGAATGGTTTAAGGGATTTGTCTTTTAATATAATAGTAAGTTAATTAAAATGGTAGATGGCTCTTCTTTGCCTACGGTCGTGAAAATATAATCGACTCGTTCTCTTTACAGGAGACTCCAACGAGCATGAAAGCAATGGCCGAAACGACGACGACGACAGAGGATGTTTATGATGATGCGTATGAGGAGAATCAGGGCCCGAAATCTCCAGCACAAATCGTATGGAAAAACGTTTTTTTAATGACTCTATTGCACATAGGAGCTCTTTATGGATTGACGCTTCTTCCATCTGTCTCTTTCTTAACATTCATATGGAGTGAGTATTGCGCTTATTCAGACTCTATTGAACTGAACGGTTCCTGTGTTTGTTACATTTCTATTTTATGGCCTAATGGTAATGTATAGATGACGTAAAAGGCCTATCTGTAACTTTGTGTTTTCTTGTATCAGGCTTATATTATTCCCTTCTTAGTTTGCTAAAAAATCTTTAAACTAATGCAATGTTAGTGCTATTGTTACAACCTTTACAGCTTAATCAGGCCTGCATGGGTGATCTGTAGCAAGCAAATATGGATATGTAAAATTGTGTGCCTTAATTTATTGTGATAATCAAATGTAGCCTACTAATGTAAGTAGGCTACCTACTAATATAAGTAGGCTACTTGTAAATATTTATACCATCCCCATCCCCACATAACCCTCATTTAAACATATGATACAGATTTAATTCAGAACTGTTAATAAAATCACGAATAAAAACCTAGAAATGAACTATATTAAGACAAATACGATATAATAATAAAAAAGTAAAGTTACTTTCACAAATATGTAAAGTATTTTGGATTACTGTACATGTGTACAGTAGAAGTGCTTTGGAAATCGATATATTAGTGTGAATTTTATGTCAATCAAACATGATGATCTCAGTTCTGTCATTTAACATCCATTAACATCATTACAAATCAAATGATAAATCAGACATGTAATCTTACTTTCTTGGCTCAGAATAGACCTGTTAACCCCTATAGCTCATGCTTAATGGGTTAAATGGAAAAACACTCCCTGGTTCCCCCTTCTTTTTGAGCCAAGCAGGTGAATTTATTCTGTTACAGATTTAAAGTTGTGATTACTATTCTTTGATATTATCATTAATGTGTCATATTTTATCCAAAGGTGAAAGTCAGGCCTCTATTTCCTACCTAAATTTGTTATGTAGAACAATGTTAAAAACATTGTAAATGTGCGTGAGTGATAGTGAGACAGTCCCGTGAGTAACTTGAAATTCAACCAAAATCTGAACTGGGCTGCACTGTTGTGTAGATTTTTGGCATCACAGCAACGCATAATATTGCACCCTGACGAACAAAGAACAATTGCTGTTGAAATAGGCTCTCCATTGTAAATTGAGCGGGGTCATAACAGTGTGGCCTTCTATACTGTCTGTGGCGTGTTATCCCACATCGCTTGCAGCCTGGTCTGACAGCACACAGCGAGACATTCTGTCCTCTCATAGAACGAATCAAGGGCACAAATCGTTACACGCTATAGAATCTGTGTGTAGTTCAGGCTAATGTGTTTAAACATTCTTTTCTGTTTTCTCTCTTAATGTGACAGCGGGAGTGTGTTTCATAGTAAGTGCTCTTGGAATAACTGCCGGTGCCCATCGCCTTTGGAGCCACAGGTCCTACAAAGCCTCCTTCCCATTACGAATCTTCCTAGCGGTTGCAAACTCTATGGCTTTCCAGGTAAAAACGTTTTTAAGTGAATGAAATCATATTCCACATTAAATTATGCAATGTGAATGCAGCTCAGATGAAGGTGGTTGGGCGTAGTGGTTAAAGATCTGGGCTAGTAGGTTCAAAAACCCCACAAGAGCCAAACGATCACCATTGTGCCCTTTTAGCAAAAAGCAATTAACCCTAGAACGTTCACCTGAGATTGTCCCTGTAAAATGTGGACTGTAAGTCACTTTGGATAAAAGTGCTACTTTTACCTGCTGGATAGTTGTTGTTTTTTTCAGCTTTCATTCACTTGTACTCCACTGATGTATACTTATATCCTTTTAGAATGATGTCTATGAGTGGGCCAGAGATCATCGTGCCCACCACAAGTTTTCTGAGACTGATGCGGATCCACACAATGCCCGCAGAGGATTCTTCTTTTCTCACATCGGCTGGTTGCTGGTCCGCAAACACCCACAAGTTATTGAGAAAGGACGTAAGCTGGAGCTCAGTGACCTTAAAGCAGATGGGGTTGTAATGTTTCAGAGAAGGTCAGTAAGAAAATGTGACGCTTCTGATTCAGTTTTATAAATACCTAAACTGAGGTTCAAAAGTTTGGGGTCAGTAATCATTTTTTTAAGAAATTTGTATTTTTAGTCAGGTAGGATGCATTAAATTGATCAAAATTGACAGTAAAGACCTTTAGAATTAGACCAAGGTTTATATTTTAAATAAACACTGTTCTATTGAACTTCCTATTCATCAAAGTATTCTAAAAAAAAAGTGTAATGACAAGAAATCAGCATATTAGAATGATTTCTGAAGCATCATGTGACACTGAAGACTGGAGTAAGTAGACTCTCCTCGTGTGTTTGCAATTTTAATGTAATGATGCATTTAAAAGTTAATGGCTATAAACGTATCTTTAAAAAAGTTCACAATGCTGCTGCAGATGCAATATAATAATGTAGCCAACATTGAATAAATACATTTTTGTCAGGTTAGATACTGATAATTAATCACTTAACCCCCTTTATCTAAACCTCTTTATACAACCGCCGGATTTGCGCGTCCTCCATGTCTGTAGTTGTTTAACACTTTTCACTCGTGTTTGTAGTTCTAAACGAAGCCTTGTCCAATGCATGATGGGTTGTGGGCAATATCAGCCGTTAGTGTGTGCATCGATCTGCACTTCGGATTCTGACCGGATATAGTAGAACATCCGGGTCTCTTTGGAACACACATTTCAACATACTACGATTTGGGACGTACTAATTCTATTTTCGAATACTAGTTAGGATGGATAGTTTGCGAATTGGGACGGAGCAAATGTCTTATTACCGACCTCAAACTTTTGAACAGTGGAGTACATACACTACTTTTGTATTGATATAATTATTTATCACTTGATGTTATCAAAAATTCCTCTGTCTACACCTTTTCATCCTGAATTGTTCACTGTGTGTCTTAGTAAAACCTGAATATCAAAATATGGTTTGTGCTGGTGCAAGGTGTAAATAAATCTGACACAATAGCGCTGAATAATTTAAAAGGTTAGTTCACCCAAAAATGAAAATTCTGTCAGTATTTATTTACTCACCCTCATGTTGTTCCAAACCTCTATGTGTTTATTTGTTCTGCTGAACACAAAGGAAGATATTTGGAAGAATGTTTTAATCAAAAAAAGATCTCATTCCCCATTATATGTATTTTTTCCTACTATGGTAGTCAATGGGGAAGGAGATCTGTTTGATTAAAACATTCTTCCAAATATCTTCCTTTGTGTTCAGCAGAACAAATAAACACATAGAGGTTTGGAACAACATGAGGGTGAGTAAATACTGACAGAACTTTCATTTTTGGGTGAACTAACCTTTTAAATTATTCAGCGCTATTGTGTCAGATTTATTTACACCTTGCACCAGCACAAACCATATTTTGATATTCAGGTTTTACTAAGACACACAGTGAACAATTCAGGATGAAAAGGTGTAGACAGAGGAATTTTTGATAACATCAAGTGATAAATAATTATATAGAGGTTTGGAACAACATGAGGGTGAGTAAATGCTGACAGAATTTTCATTTTTGGGTGAACTAACCCTTTAATATGTACTTACTGGGTGAAAACCTGTGAATATACAAGACAGGACAAACTTTGATCAAGGTTTTCTCAGTTCTTATGAGCTAAAAAGTTTTTTTTATTTAAAATATTTACTACATCTCTGTGACCCCGTCATTAGGAGTGCCCATCTTAACCAGGCCACATATTTGGCACTAGCTAGTGTGGAATAATCAATATCCCTTTCCATCACTTTGAATCATGTCTAACAGAAAAAGTGCTGAGCTTTTTGATAAGGGTTTAAGAATGTGCCTTGCCAGATCAGATAATGGATAACTGGTTAGTCAGCATTTCAAACTGCGTGTTGTGGTCTAGCTGTTGTTAATTCAGAAAATCTGTTGCATACAGTAGAAGAATAGCAATCGGAATATTTGTTTTGAATATCTTACATTTCTCTTTCCTTAGGCATTACAAGTTATCTGTGCTGGTGATGTGCTTTCTCATCCCCACGCTTGTACCGTGGTACTTTTGGGAAGAGAGTCTTTTGACCAGTTACTTTGTCCCTTGTCTGTTGAGATACACTGTGGTCCTTAATGCGACCTGGCTGGTCAACAGTGCAGCTCACATGTGGGGAATGAGGCCCTATGACAACAGCATCAATCCCAGAGAGAACAAGTTTGTTGCCTTCAGTGCCATTGGTAAGAACAATATCTTTTCTTTTCCAGCATTATTTATTAATCAATAACTCTTGTTTTTTGCACATTTACTTAATATATATGTAAAATATGGAAGCAGTTAAGTTGCTTTATGTTTTTTTTTAATAAAATATATGAATTGTATATATTAAGTGAATATGAGTATTATTAAAGCTGTACAGACACATCAATCACACAAAAAAGTTACAGGATATTTGTATTTGAATGTGCAAGAATACCAAACAACAACAGTATGTACCATTCAAAAGTTTGTGGTCAGTAATATTTGTTTTTAAGAAGTCTTTTCTGCTCACCAAGCCTATCAAAATGACAGAAATAGTATTGATATTTAAAGTAACTGTTTACTAATTGAATGTATTTTAAAATGTAATGTATTCCTGTGACGGGACGGCAAAGCTGATTGTTCAGCAGCCATTACTCTAGTCTTCAGTGTCACATGATCATCAGAGTTGGGGAAAGTTATTTATATAAGCAATACTTATAACCCAAGTATTGTGTTACTCCCTGGAGAGGTAACTAATTGTGTGAATTTTTATGATAAGATACTTTTTGTGTTACTTTTTATCACCTAGGCTGGGCCTGTATTGTTTTTGGTAACCAAAAAAAGTGATTGAAGAAAATGCAAATTCACGACTGTATAGGACAAGTCAATAAACGGCAAAATTAAACAACAAATTAACGCTCGTTACTGAACTAAAATTATCTCAGATATGTTGTTGTAAATTTAAAGGTGATGTGTTACTTTACTCGCTACCTTAAAAAGTAATCTGATTAAGTTACTTGTAATGTGTTACTGAATATTTCTTCAGAAATCATTCTAATACACTGATTTGATGCTCAAAAACATTTCTTATTATTATCTATGTTAAAAACAGTTTTGCTGTTTATTGTGGAAACCGTGATAATTTTTTTTTTCAGGATTACTGATGAATAGAAAAAACAGCATTTATTTGAAATAAATTTTAAATATGCATTTTAATTTCAGGTGAAGGATTTCACAACTATCATCACACATTCCCCCATGATTATGCTACAAGTGAGTTTGGCAGTCGGCTGAACCTGACCAAAGCTTTTATCGATCTTATGTGCTTCTTTGGGCTGGCGAAGGAATGCAAGAGGGTAACTCACGAGACCATCATAGCCCGTGCTCAACGCACCGGTGATGGCAGCCACAAAAGTGGTTGATTTGATCATTACATATCAAAAACAAAGAAAACAAACAAAAAAAAGGTTATAAGCCAACATATACAAAAGCATTTCTTAGTGTGCAGTGAAGATTGATCTCTGTATACACTCTCATATGAAATAAGAAGCTCTAGAGTGTGTTGGACTAATATGTGTTCTTAAGAATTCTTTCCTTTTCATGACTCTGGGGGATTATTGTTGGAGATGGTAAAGGCCATAGATTGGGAGGATAATTATGTCTCAGTCTGCCTCAAGAGGCAAGAGATGGTACTTCACTAGTTAAACAGCCATGTGCCTCATTACTGCCCCTCTCATGAATAGGTTTATCTGGCTTAGCAGTTACGGTTCTGATTTAGAAAAAAATATCATTCCAGAGAGCTATGCAAGCTGTAAAATTAAGTTAAGCTATTAATTTATTGCCACTACATTTTCTTAGGTGATACACCTAACAGTGTACACAATTGATCATCGGTGATAAGTTATTTTTCGAATAGTTTTGTTAGTACTGACAGTATGCCTATAGATGTAAATACATCTTACGTTCATTATTGATTATATTTATTCACATTACTATTATTTAAATAAATTATTCTACATGCCAATGGAAATGTTTTCAGATCAGTGGTGGTTATGGAATTTCCTCAAGTGAAATGAGCAATTCATCAGAAAGTTGTATTTCATTTTTCATGTTGCATAGCTCTCTATCTGGTTTCCATGTCCTCTTTTGGTCCTGTAAAAGAGTACCTGGCAAATGTGATGACCAGGAATATGGTGACCTCTTTTCTAATTAAATACATTGAAGCACCAAATGACTATTTCAAGTATTGTGGAAAATATTTTGAAAGAAATGTATCTGTTGAGGTAAATGTATTAAGGTGCATTTATTCTACCAGATTTATTACAGGACATTTATTTGTCCTTATTATATAATATTAAATTGTCTTCATCAGATAATATCTTGCCCTTTGCCTTATAGAATAGGGAGATTTTTGGTTGATGTAAAAATGATGTATCGCATCAGAAGAATTGTTCTAAAATAATGAAGTTTTATCATTCGGGGTGGGCTCTTTTCTTGGCTCCTCTGTGATGAATGAATGATAACCTACAAATATTGCTTCTCATAAATGTTTGATAGGTTGTTAGATTTCTCCAAATATAAGAAAAACATTCTCACCAAATGCTATATTTAAAACATTCACCCATGTTTAGGAAGAAGACTAAGACAAATTGACTATTTTACAGCTCAATTATTTGTACAGTGACCTTTGATGTCTGGGAGCCTTAATGGGCACATTTTCAAGGAATGTTTTCATGTACCATAAACCAAAATTTCTAGAAGTGGGAGAGTTTTACGAGTTGTTCCGTGAGTTTTGTTATGAATCAATATTAATCTTTTCTTAATTGAATA
Organism: Pimephales promelas; assembly: GCF_016745375.1. The sequence goes on along the minus strand of NW_024121177.1, from coordinate 17,941,475 downwards.
AAATGTGTGTATGTCTGAAAATGTAGTCTCCACGAACCTTCTTTTGGAACCCTGACCGGATTGTATTTTCATAAATCTTTGTGATAAATGGATGTTTGAACATAAAATAACGATTTTCTATGGACCCCTAAATGAAAAGAAAATAGTTAACCTATTGAAATTGAAATCTGAAAAATGACATTGTTGGTAGGCTACTTTATTTTTATTTATATTTCATCTATGGGGGAAAAATAAAAACTTGCTAGCACATGCTAAAACCACAAAATAAATGTATGCTTATTTACATATTATTTTAAGTTAAAAGTCCATTGCAACATCAATTTACAATTATGAATATATATTTTGTATAACATTTTCATTGAGAACATTAATCTACTGGCATTCAAATAGACCAAACCGTAGATTTAGAATATAGCAAATTTGCTTTAAATCATATGAAAGCCTTTCAAAGCCTAATCCAAAAACATCCCTCTGGAATCTCCCAAATAACTTTCCTAATCCTAATTTGCACAAGAGAAGATACGCGGACGTCAAAGAAGCTGAACCTAAAGGTCATGAAGCGTCAGCTAAGAACTAAACTGAGAGAAAAGGTAAAATAACAATTTTATGAAGTCCTCCTAAAACGCAAACACAATTATCCCCCTCATCTATGTTAATTCCAGCTGTTTACCACTCGCGCGCATGGATACATTTAGCATTGTGCCGTTACATAGCTAACACAGTCAGGCTAAACAAAACATTTATTTTTAAATATAATTTTACTGAAATGTAATTTATCAGCCTTTCTATTTAACCGAGTTTCAGCGGATCTAAAATTCTAATCTTCATAAATCTGAATTGCCTATAAATTCCTGCGAACGCTACAAATAACATTAGTCGTTTGATCTAGTAGATAATGTCAGTAATCCCCTGAGTGTTATCAACCACATACTGTATCAGCTCCTTTCATGCTGCTCTTGAAATTGAGTTTTAAGGCACAACCTTAGAGATGCCATCCTGATTTCATATTAATTCACTCCAACTGTTAGCACACAGGGAGCTCTTCCCAGCTATTTGTCCTGGAGGAGCCCAGGGTGCCCTTTTGATCATTTCAATCTCTCTCTGGTACAATAGTTCTGATTGGCTGAACGAGTAAGAAAAGGGAAAATCTTTAATTAAGTAGATAATCTCTTGTTGGGATGAGAGGAGCTCCATTTCAGAACCCCCTTGGCTCACACATGAGACCCCCAGCCTCTGAATTCTGGATGTAGGTTATATAGAGCTCTTGCAGACCCCTCTGCTTTCCAAGGTGAAGATAAGTCTGCCAGTCCTCTCTCTCAGGATGTTCATGCATTTGGAGTTTTATTATTACGCTTTCATCCTGATGGCTCACATGAAGTCTTGCTGCAGTTGGTGAGTTCCGCGTTTCATTTTATTTTTGGCTGGCGATTGATTAATTAATTGATTTTATCGAACGATTACATGCTGTGCTAATCTCTGAATAAAAAAAAAAAAAAAAAACAGAGACTTCAATTGATCAGTTTTCTGTTATTTTCCGTGATAAAGAAGAGCCTCGTTTCATTAATTAGCATGCATGAGGAGAAGCGATGTTTTTCTTTTTTTAAACTTACATTGTTATAGGCTATATATATATATATATATATAGCATAGCATAGGGTTCTTTACTCAACTCCAAAGAACCTTATATGCTAAAAAAAGTTTCTATAATGACAGGAAACAACCCTTTACCAGGCTATTATTAATTCATATACTACATTATTCTGCAATATTTTGTAGTTGTAATTAAATTATTGTTTATTAAACTGTTGTAGTAACTTAATAACACATTTAAATCATGCTGATTCTTGGAGGAGAAAAACTGAAATGGCACTCTTCGTGTGATATTGATTAACTACTTAAAATTATTTAAATATATATGTTTTCTAACTCCCATATCTTGAATTTTGTGATCATTCACATGCCTTCATAAATACATTTTAGAGTTTTGATGTTTGTCAATAATATGAAATATTTAATCCGGTAAGGACAAAACAAATGATAATGAATGAACCCAAAAGGTTCCATACAGTACCGTTTTCCTGGTTAGAGAACCCTGAAGGGTTCTTATTATTGAACCCTTAAAAACGCTCCTGAACCTTTTAGGGGTTCCAAATACGTAGCGCTGATAGAACATTTTAAGGTTCTATATAGAAAATTTTCTTCTAAGAGTGTACTTTTAATATCAGTATGCCTATTTGTAATTAGATAAACTTATTTAAAAATGTTTAAAAATGATGTTTTATCTATTTGAAGTGTTGAAATTTCAAAGGGAACATATTTTTTTGGGTCATCTGACTTAATGGCTGCTCTATCTTCCAGGTCAGTGAATAATTTCCTGATGACTGGCCCAAAGGTAAGCCACCATGTTTTCATCTGCTTTGCTGATCTTTACCAGAAGAGAAACTTCAAAATGTCGAAATCATTTATGGATGTGGTAGTTAATGTTTGACGGTGACCCCGTTATCACATTGCAAGCAAATGTGGCAAATTAAAAAGATTCGCACACCACCATGGGTGCTTTATTTCTTGAACATGTATCTTTGTGGATTAGGTATTACTTGCTGCTTGGGGTGGACTGGACCATATAGCTTTCACACACTTCAGCTCATTCACAATGTGAAGTTGTGAGGACTTTTTACTGAGTGGCAAGGGAAGGGGCCTTTGGTGGGTGGTCATCATTAGCAACCCAGCCGCCCGTGAGAGCACTTGTGGTGCTGTCTCTTCTAAACCACTTGAGACATATTAGATTGTATGAACCACAGTTTCACAGTCACATAGACCCTTTTTGTTTACTTTTTGTGTGCATTTCTGATCAATCTCTGAGCTTGTATCATTGTGGAACTACAAGAAGAAGAAAAAGCAATCACATTAAACACACACACACACACACACACAAACAATTATTCTCTAATGTGTCGTTTTGGTGCTCTTTTTTAAACATGTATTTTAGACCACTGTGGATAACATATATTTAAAACTTGAATATAATTATTAGACAGTGAGGCCATTTTTGTGCTTTTTATATTTTTAGGTAACACTTAACTATAAATACTAATTTTTTAACATTAAGTAACGCATTAATTAACTTACTATGATGGATATGTTATTTGTTAATGTTGGTTAATAAAATAAAAATTGTTCATTGTTTGTTCATGTTATTTCACAGTGCATTGACTAATGTTACCTGATACAACTTTTGATTTTAATGATACATTAGTAAATGTTAACATTAACTAAGATTAATAAATGCTGTAGAAGAACTGTTAACCCTTAGTTCATGTTAAAAAAAGCTTGAAACCTTATTGTGAAATGTTAACCTAAAAAATCAAAAAGCATGAAAATGTCTCCATTATATCTGTTGTTATATCTCCATTATATATATGATAATTTTACGAATTATGTTAAAGATTTAAATGGATTAAATATTAAATGTAAATATTTCACTATTGTTCCACAGCAACTTTTAAATATAATAATTTAATACATTAACATACAGGTGCATTTTTATATGAATTGTGCATGCTGAGAATAATAATAATAAAAAAAGTATCATTTGTTTTTTGTAACCACTTCATAGTGAGTGTGTATTTCATCCCAAATCTTTTTGTGTGGTTTGCATTGTTTCAGGCCTACTTGATCTACTCCAGCAGTGTGGCCGCAGGAGCTCAAAGTGGGATTGAAGAGTGCAAGTATCAGTTTGCGTGGGACCGCTGGAACTGCCCGGAGAGGGCTCTTCAGCTCTCCACCCACAGTGGACTCAGAAGCGGTGAGAACTATGACCTTTGTTGATGATCGTTTTATGTATATTGTGCTTTCAGATCTTTAAAAATGCATACATTTTAATAGAATAAAAGTGCAAGTGTGTGTTATGTTTACTGTGTGTTTAGTGACTCAAAGCCCATCTGTATCAATCACAGAAACGGCTCTTAAAACAAACACATTGATCCTGTTTAAACCACAGAGAAGCATCTCCCAATGTTGATGTGCCTGAAAACACTGCATTCTTGAGTCAATTAAACCCGGTCTGTTAATAGGCAAGTAGAAAAGCCACCAAGGGGACATTGTGCATTCGAATGAGTGAGTGAAATGGACGCCCTCTCAAGTCAAAGGGTGTGGGTCAAAGGTTTACTTCAGACTCCTTTCATTAAGCATTCCTTAAGTGCCAAAGAGGGAACCTGTCGCAGTCCAGTGCCGACCCCAGACCGACAATACGTGTATATGAGTGTAGACCAACAGCGCTCCTCTCTGTTCGGTGCAGGGGAAATAGCCATCAAAAGTCAAAAGCCATCCCTATACTGAGATAGATGCTAAGCATCTGAGTAAATCATGATTTATGGTGTTCAGGATGTTAGTAAAAATCACATGCGCTAATGTTGACCAGATAAATAAAATGGCATTTGCACAGAATATTCATTTCAGTGTTGTTTCTAATCACAGCAAACAGAGAAACAGCGTTTTTCCATGCCATCAGCTCTGCTGGAGTCATGTATACGCTCACCAGGAACTGCAGCCTCGGTGACTTTGACAACTGCGGATGTGATGACACCAGGAACGGCCAGCGAGGTGATAAACTACATCTCAACATAGATGGAAAGTCAATGTTCTGGGTTAAGCATGTTTTTAATGTAGACAATCACTTACTAACCTTTTTTTCTGTAAAGTTATATTCAGTTTTACAACTTTGTTCCTATGAAAATGTAATGGGTAAAACCCTAAAACAACAGACATGATGAGAACAACATCACAGTTCAAATAAAACACAAGTTTTAACAGAAGAATTAAAGGTATAGGTCACCTACAATGTAACAAAACCTGTAAGACTTTTGTTCATCTTTGGAACACAAATGAAGATATTTTTGATGGCCTTTCTGCCCCTCCATTGACAGCTACGCATCACTTAGACGCATGAAGAGATCGTTAAACTAATCCAAATGAATTGAGCGGTTAGTCCGATTTTTCTGAAGAGACATGATCGCTTTATAAGATGAACAGATTAAATTTAGGCTTTTATTCACATATACATTTTCACAAACTCACACATCAGTTGTGGTAAACGGACGATCAACCATGTTTGCTTGATGTGTGTGAACCAATGAGCTTCATTCTTGTGTTATGCAGAATGTTTGAGTTTCCGCAACAACCAATGAGGTTTGTTCTCGTGCATCAGGCAGGTTCGTTGAGCTTCCCTGATCAGTTTTTATGTGAATAAAAGCCTAAATTCAATTTGTTCATCATATAAAGTGATCTTCATGAAATTTGGACTAAACCTCTTTTTGGAACGGGTTTAGAACGACATGATAAAAAATCAAATAAATGTAAAATATTGTGTAACTGTTTCATATTGTCATTTTAAAATGTAATTTATTCCTGTGATGGCAAAGCTGCATTTTCAGCATCATTACTCCAGTTTTCTAGACCACGTACCATTGAGAATGAGACGTGGTCTGAAAACCACATGTTCATTTTCTCGTATTTGAGGCGTGGTTTACAAATGGCCAGAGCTGTATTATTGGGTGCTACGAATGTCTATCAAATTTGCCTGTACGCAGCTCATAGCCAATCGTTTCAATGATACCAGATGACATAGAGCGACATAAAATTAGACGAGGAAGAAGACTACGGGTCAGAGATTTAGGAGATTTATGTATACACAAAGCCTGTATCAAAAGGTAACTTTGCGTCCGGTCCGCTGCCAAGATGGTTCCATAGATATAAACAAACTGCTTCGGTGAGTCGCATGTACGCCGTCAACATCTTGCTGCTCCCTCCCTGTTCTGTGATTGGTCCCCTATCTTGTTCCTGGTGTCCAGGCTGCCTAGCAGAGTGAATAAAATCGTGCTGGCTACCCAGGCTACCAGATTTCAGTTAACATGATCTTTCAGAAATCATTAAAATTTGCTGATTTGGTGCACAAGAAACATTTGTTATTATTGTTTTAACCCTAAAACCGTATTCTGGACAAATGTGGGCAAAATAATTTTGATTTATTTTAAAAAAATGCTTCCCTTCATCTGAGCGGTACAAGACTAGGCTACTTTTCCTAAGTTTGCCTCCTGAACACACACAATTTTTTTTTTACTCAATTCTACAATGTTAAGTGGGTGAAAAAAACCCTCCTTAATCTTGTATTTGGGTCAAAAATGGACACCCATAGAAATGAATGGGAAAAACTATTCAGAGAATTCTAAAATAAGCCAAAATAAGCCACCAAGTGACAGCAGTCACTTCATCTTTAGCTCTAAGAACTTATTGGAATGATATATTAATGTAGTTAAAAAAATAAATAAAGAAAACTACATAGTAGTTAATTTACATTGAAATAATTTACATTGAAAATATGGTACTTTTTGAAGTAAATAAATTCAAAAATACCCCCAAAATAAAAAAAAAACACACCATAAATGGATAAGCAAAACTTTATCGAAGACAGTGATATAACATTTAGAATAAATAAAAATTAGGATCACACCTGAGTCCTCTGTGCCCACATTTGTCCACAATTGCAGGATTAAGGGCTATAAAGTGAATCCGGTTTGAGGGCTACGTAAGAATACATAAAACAAAGTCTGCTTAATATTCTTTTCAGGATTCTTTGATGAATATGCAATTCACAAGAATAGTATTTAATGCATCCCTGAATAAAAGTATTGATTTTTTTTAACAAAGAAAAATCTTACTAACCCCTACTTTTGAAGTGGATAAATATAATTATAGCCTATATAAGCTTCAAATTTTTGCTCTTAAATTTTCCAATAATTGGCCCCACTCATAGTTTTTAAAGGACAATGAACAATGACATTTCTGTTGAAATTTGGACACATGCTGCTGGCCCCGAGAATTTTTGGTTTTTGTGGTTGCACCCCCCCCCCCCCCCACCTCCACAATGGTTGCATAGGTGCACAGGAACAATCCTAAAATGCATTAAACTTTAGTTTACAAAGACGTGAAACTCAGCGTGTTCACTGTTATGCTCACACAAAAATCACTGCAAAATATGCTTTCCAACAGGTTTTATCACTCGTGAGTTTCTCGTCTTTGTAAACTAAAGTTTAATGCGTTTTATGGGGCCAGCAGCATGTGTCCAAATTTCAATCTTAACTGTTCATCAGAAACGATCTTAAAACAGGGCTTTAAGTGTAAAATACCGACAAAGGATGGACAAGTGGAAATATTTTTTTTCTGGTAGGCTAATCAATGTTGTGCCATAAATGCAGGAAATGAATTTACAAAAATTAGATGTCACATAAGTAGAAATGTTCAATTTAGTCTAGCAAAAGCATTCTGTTGTCATCACAGGTGGTCAGGGATGGCTATGGGGAGGCTGCAGCGATAACGTAGGATTCGGAGAGGCCATCTCCAAGCAGTTCGTGGACGCACTGGAAACCGGACAGGACGCCCGAGCCGCCATGAACCTGCACAACAACGAAGTAGGACGCAAGGTATATGAAGTCATCTGGGCTGTCTGGGGCCTAAATTTCAGGCATGTCTGTTGGCCACCAACAGCTCGCAGAGTGGCTTTTGAATCATTTTTCAGTGCTTCTAATGATAGCTTACCACCCAAGAGTTTCATTCACAGCCCCGTAAGCAAGGTGCCACTCGTTCTCCCAATAGAGTGTGCGCTGTACCAGAAGGGCCTATTTACAGCCTGTGAATGTCCTTTATGACGAGGCCTTAACTTGAGATTCTTGGGATCAGTGGTGCAAGCTTAATTAGACGACCTAGGGGTCCGCACATTGCAAAGGTTCTGTATTCTGTTGCTTCCCAAATAAGTGTTTAGTTTTATTCTTGCAATAAGGATCTTACATTTATGTTGGTCTTTGTTGTACTTGAGAGAGCCACGGGGATCACAGCCGTGTGGCTCAAGTGCTCTTTGTTTATCCTGTCTGTGCCCCGTCTGCAGGTTTTGTCAATTCATTGGCACCTGGAGCATCATTGTAACTGAAAAAATGTGAAAGAATTCTTTTTCACTTCCTCCTCAATGGACTTGCCACTGGGGCTGCCTATGACAGAAAACATGTTGACAATGGCTATGCAAAATAAATACACCCCTTTCCTGCGCCTAACAATCCAGCTCGATGTGAAACCCTGATTCTGCGTCTTACGCCGCCTGAATGAGAAAAGAGGCGTTCCTTTTTTAAGGACAGCTGTTTGTTTCAGCCGAAGTCAGGAATTCTCGTACGACCACCAAGAAAAGAGAAATCCCCAGACTTGAACTTTGAACCACTTCCTCTTAACTCAGAGTTTCCTTCTGCTTGTTTAAGTGGATGTATAGGGTGCCTATAAAGAGCGCATTGTAGATTTCGACTGATGAGTTCAATCCTAATTAGAATGTTTTGAAACATAGAATGAATGTGTTCTTTAACGTGAGATCCTCTCTTCAACCAGGCAGTGAAAGGAACCATGCAGAGGACGTGCAAGTGCCATGGAGTGTCTGGCAGCTGCACCACTCAGACCTGCTGGCTGCAGTTGCCCGAGTTTCGCGAGGTGGGCAACTACCTAAAGGAGAAGTATCACAGGGCCGTGAAGGTGGACCTGCTCCGTGGCGCGGGCAACAGCGCAGCCAGCCGCGGGGCGATAGCCGAGACCTTCAGCTCCATCTCGCGGAAAGAACTGGTGCACTTGGAGGATTCCCCCGACTACTGCTTGGAGAACCGCACCCTGGGCTTGCCGGGCACCGAGGGCCGTGAGTGCTTGAGGAAGGGCAAGAATCTGAGCAAGTGGGAGAAGCGGAGCTGCAAGCGGCTGTGCGGCGAGTGCGGCCTGGCTGTGGAGGAACGCAGGGCCGAGACCGTGTCCAGCTGCAACTGCAAGTTCCACTGGTGTTGCGCTGTAAAATGCGAGCAGTGCCGCAAAACTGTCACAAAGTACTATTGTGTGAAGAGGGCCAAACGGGTCACGAACGATAGTGCCAGCCGCAGGAAAAGCTACAGGTTGAAGAAGAAGCACTAGAGATCTAGTCCTGGACTGTTCCGCTACGGTGGTCTAGAAGTTAAACAGATGTTTTTGTGCAAAAACAGACTTTAATGGACACCTTCCAGAGCTGATACTTTAAACACATATTTGATCTGTATTATTTCATCTAAGCAATTCAAAATGACTCCTGTATACATTGTAGGATAGCACTGAACACCGCATCTAACCAATATATAGCACACTAGACTGTGAATAACCTTTTCATTCACCAACAGTGATGTACTTTGATGGATCATTTATTGGAATGCTACATTTTAAAGGAGTTTTGAATTCACGATATACACGCCACTTCTCCAGCTTCCATCAGAATCATTGCTTGTCTGTTTGTTTGTTTTTTGCATTCTGATAATAGTTTTACCCTGATACTGTATATGAACTGTAAATAAGAGGAAGCACTTTGTATATTGTTAATTTATTGCACAGATACTATAGTGCTGTTTTTTTCTATGATAGTTTCTTTCTATGTGTTTTTTTTTTACTTTGCTTTCATAATTAAAATTATGTAATAGGTATCATCTTTTAATGTTTTCATTCATTAATAGGTCAGATGAATGCAATTAACTGAGCCACGTGTTGTTTGTGTAGCAAAACATCCTCTGCTAATTTATTTTGCTCAGAAATAAATGTGATTCGTAATAATAATAATAATAATGACATTTTAAATGTAAAAAAAAAAAAAGAAAGACCATATCGTAAATCCCAGGTCCACACACTGTAAAATTTAATTATTTACCGTAGACTGTTGGTCCGACCTAATGATTTCTTTGTCTTGGGCATATATAACCCTTTTCTTTCTGTATTCTTCAGCTTGATGTCACATAACCCTGGGGCAGAGAGACAATGAGAGAGAGCATTTAATTATAGTCTTCCTTCCTTCACGCCTCTCTCAATTTCTTCTTCACAAATGCCTCCTTTTCTGTCTTGGTAATCCTCAAAGCACTCCCAATGCTTTTGCGCTTGGATGTTTCTTTACTTTTTAAGACTAGTTTAATTAACTTTGTTGAGACAGAGGGAAAACATGAACCAAGTCGCCCCACAAATCATCTAGCATCTAATTTTGTATGCTAATCTCCTTTTTCATGCCACCATCTCGGGAGAAAAAAAAAATGTTGGGAAAATTTCATGTAGCCTGTGTTGGGCTTCCTGTGGATGTTTTATTCCAGGCCCACCTATTTGGCTCTTTTCAGTCCTCTAGGGCCTTCCTTTGCTCGATTTAACAATGAATGGCGAGCTAATCAGCTCCCTCGGAAATGCACTGCTGCTGAAGACGCTAATCCCTCTCTCCTCCTCCATCAATGGGCTGTCGCCTTCAAAAGGACTTTGGGAAAAGGCTTTGCATGGATTCACACTGTTTGCTGAATAGAAGTTAGTTCAAGTATTGTACCCAAACAAGTAGGGTTTATAAACAAATACTTGCCAGCTACCGTCCCATCTGTAGAAGTGCCAACCCTACAGTAAAACACAGAGACAAAACTGTGGCTCTTTAAAAGTTGTCCAAAAAAAAAATCCTGAATTCAGTCTTTTTTTATTGGTGATAGCTTTTCCTGATGCGCACCTCATTGACATCTTATTTACGAAAATAAAGTTCAAAAATACTCTCCTTGACACCTTGCTAATTTTGAGTTGAAGCTAAATCCCTCCTACAATTTACACCATGTCATTTGTTAGGTTAGGCAGTAAGAGCAACTCACTGTTATACGTGTATTTTCGTATTCACATTAAAATTTCACTTAATCTTTAAAGTAATTAAAGTAAAGTTAGCATAAATAATCAAGGACTGGAAACAGCCAATAAATACCTACAGTATTTTATATAGTCTATTTGTTCAGATCTGTCCCCTTAGAAAAATTGCATGCAAATCATAAACTCAACTTGTTCCTCTTGCCAAGCTATGATATCAAATACAAAATAAGAGGAAGTAAATCTCAAAATTAGCCAAGCTAAGTGATAAAATGGCCCAAAGGCATGGTTTAAAAATCAAGCCCCAGTTGATTCAACCTTAAACCCTACTGCTAAACTTCCGTTTTTTATTTGTTCACATGAAAGCAGGGTCATGACTGGAAGGTTGGCCTTGCCATGGATGATTTGCAGTGGGGCTTGAGTTTGAGGTGGCTGAGAGTGAGGTGACGCACTGGAAGAGAACAAGATTAGTCTTTGTCATGTTTGGCATGTACCATGTCAGCTTGGTTGTCAGTTTGAATTCTGAGATGTACTCAGTGACAGTTCTATGTAGAAATGTGTGCATTGCTACTATTAATAAATATCTATTACAAATATATATATATTTTTATATTGTAATATAAGGATTATATGAAAAAAATATCCTGCTTATGCAATGTTGCACTTGATGTGTTGAGAATGATATGCAGAGTGGCTTTTGTGCATATAGCCTACTCTCTCAGCTCACTTAAATGATGAAGCAATCCATAGAAATTGGGAAAATTACATTTAATGGCTCTGAGAAACCTTGACTAATAGGATTTAAGACTTAAGACATCTGGGGGAAGAACACTAAGAGGTGGCTAAGGTCAGCATGGGTGTGTGTGAGGTGGTGGGTGGGAAAGCACTATTTGTCTTCTCCCTTTGACATTTCCCTAGTTGTGTACATCAGTTGGTTCACATGACTTCCAGATTAAAGATTGTACCCCTAAATCACAGCTAAAATATTTAAAGCTTTATCATGGGGAGTTATTTGATACCTATTGCTAATGTTGTCAGCTATTCACACAAGGATAGCACAGTTGTTGTTTTTAAATATCTGTCTTTGCAGATGCATGAAAACATTTATTTGTATTAACAGGTGCACTTTGAGAAATATTTGTGTTTGGCATAATAGTTCCATCTGCTGGTGAACTAATGATTGCCACTAACAAGAGGCAGTTACAAGTACCCAATACACCAAAAATGATAACAAGTAGTATTAAATTGAATTATAAAGTTTACTCAATTAAATATTAATCTTCACATGACGATGGGGATAAAGAAAGAGTTTGTTCTGCCACAGAGAGGCCAAACGTTACATGTTAATATTATGTGCAGCAAATAATCTACACATTCACATTTCTATGTGGCGTAGCCTAGAATCTAACTTTATATCTAAATGGAAATTCTCATCAACCCCCCCCCCAAACGATTCTGTAGAACATGTTTAGAACTATGATGTAATTCTAATGTACTGTTTTTAGTTGCCATTTAAGGAGTTATTTAGACTTGATCCCATTAAAAAAGTAGAAAACAGGAGTATATAATAAATGAACAATGAATAAATGTACTGAAAGAATGAGGTTTTTAAACTCTGCTTCCTCTTTAATAAGGAGGTGGAGATAAACTCTAGGTTTACTGAAGAAAACCTGGTTCACATGGTTAGTTACCATGGTAACTGACTCTGAGTATAAGTTACCTCTCTTTCAGAAACTGGCTTAACCTCTGCTTTCTCAAGTTTGACATACCTCACATTCTGAAACGGAAAACCCAAACTTTCCCTCATTTCAGGGTTAACCTACTTTTCGTTTCACTTAACCTGCTTTCTGAAACTGGCCCCTGGTTGGATTGGTTTGATTTTGTCAACTCGAAACACATCCTGCAACGCTGAGCTGTTCAACTACCATCATGGTACAAGCCCAGGCTAACCAAAATGAACCTAGAATATTCTTTCCCATCACCGACCACCACGCTGTCAAATATCCCCATCTACTGTTCGATTTGCAGCTCTGCACTTTTTTCTTTCGATTAATAATCTTTGATTTGGATGGCAAGTCTTATATGGGACAGTGAGATATTTTATTTATTTATTGTTTTGTTTAATTAAAGGGTAAATATAATGAAAAGATATTTAACAGATCTTCTATTTCAATAAACATAACTTACAGCTTTCAGGACTAATTGATTCTGGTTTTAAAAAATAGATCAGCGAACAACAACTGTTGGAAACACCGTGGTATTGAGTTATATTTTTGTAATGACTGACATTTTTGTTACATGTTTTTTGCTCATTCGTACATCCGGCGTCCAACGGTTCAGCGACTTTTACTTTGAAAAAAAGAAGAAAAAAAAACACTTCCGGTGGGAAACATCATCAATATTTCTGGTTTCACTCTGCTTGTATGACTGCTCGGGTCGCCCTCGTTTGTTCGTGCTTCGGCGGGGTGTGTGAAAGCCCAGGAGCGGTTTTTGCGCTCGCTGCTCCTCTTTCATCTCAACGGCTGTGCCGGTTAGCCTCGTGCAGCTTCATTGTGAAGTAAACACAATCCGCAGGCGGAGGACATGGCAGCCGCGACCGTGGCTGGAGCGGACTCAGCGGAGACCGATGGAGCTGCCGCCCCCGCCGTCGCCTTCACGGATCTACGCGACTCAGGCTGGAATGAATCGCAGTTTCGACAATATACTTTCCCAACCCGACCGATACCACGACTATCCCATACGGATCCGCGTGCCGAGGTCCTCATCAATAACGAGGTATGTTGGCAAATTTACCCTGCATCGAGTTAGAAAGCGGCAGATGTAACTTACGTTAGGAACGGAGAGCTGCAACTCATTGTGGGTGCAAGGTGCACTAACGTAATACGAAAGGATGATCTAACGTTAATCAAAATCAAGCAGTAACGTTAGACTATTAAACGTCATTGTCTTACATAAAGTCTTACGTTGTGCTGAAACTCTTTGATGAGTTTGGTAAGATTCAGTAAGTTAACCTTACTCCACACCCCAATAAAGTGGACAAATGATCAGTTATTAAAAAAAATAAATAAATAAAAAATATCAGATATTGCAAATATTGGTAGTATATTATTTAAATCTTGACATTTATTTAACAGATAATTGTATGTAATTTCTGCTAATGTGATAAGTTTCATGTAATTTTTTGCAATAAATGCAAATAACTTATTTACATTTTGGCTATATTATATTTAGCACAGTTGCTCCAATGACTCAGTGATGGGGCAAAAATATAAAATTCAATAGGAAGAGCATAATCATAATAACGTTAGTGTTTTTTACATGGCTTAGGGAGGGGTTCTTGCACCAAACAGAAAGAAAAAGTATGAGATAAAAATCCCTTATCCAAATTATTGTATAATCAAAGTCTTACTCTATTCGCTAAGAACTAACTTACTGTGGCAGTCAGTTAAAATGAGACCAGTCAAAGCACGTTGTTGATGTTGTGTTGTTGATGCACGATGTCTCGTGTAAACAGTGTCATTGGACTATTGTAGCTGTGCATGAGTCCGTACGTATACACACACACGCACACACAATTTTAATCAGATCTTTAATCAAATCAGATCTTAATTTTAATCAGAATCAGATCAATTTTAATACTTATCTGACTTAATCATTAGTCCAATAATAAGTTGTTTAATAATATTTAATACCATGTACATAGTAGATTGCAGTGTATACTTAAAAGTGGATGTCGATGCATGCTGGTTTGTTTTGTTAGTTTAGCGGTCGTCTGGTGTAGTTGCAGCCGAGCGCGAGAGCAGCGTACCCGCGCGCGTGCTGGAACAGTGTACGTTCTCCTAGTCACGTAGCACTTGTCACTTTTTTATGGTGCGGCTGTGTCAAATAAACGCCGAGCGTTGGCGGGGGTCGCTACACGACCCGGGCAGTATTTTTTTTGCAGTTCTGTTTAAATCATTAGCGGTTCTGTTTAAGATCTAGACTGAATATTTGCTCTTAAATGTTAACATGAGTGTGGAAGTGTGTTTGGTGATTTTGTCTACAGAATAATAAAGCTGCTAATGACCCACGTCACCCACCCAACTGAGAATAACGCGTCATTCATATGTTGTTTACACGAAGTAGTTTTAAAATATGTTATTTTGTGTAAAAACTTTTTTATGATTTCATTTTTCTTTTGTAGGAACCTGTTGTATTAACAGACACTGGTTTAGTATATCCTGCTCTAAAATGGGACATACCCTACTTGCAAGAGAACATTGGAAATGGGGACTTCTCTGTTTACACAGCAGAAAATCACAAATTCTTGTATTATGATGAGAAGAAAATGGCAAATTTTAAAGACTTTGTTCCCAAATCTCATCGACTAGAGATGAAATTTTCAGAGTTTGTGGACAAGATGCATCAAACAGAAGAACAAGGTGGAGCAGAGAGGTATGTTAATGTGATTTGCATTAATGTACCTGATATGCATGTTCATAACTGCTGGCTGAGGTAAAAAAAAAAAAAAATCTACAAAACTGTATACAGTGATTTATAACTGGTTTTGTCATTATAAAAAATATTGCTTGCTTTCTTTATCCTTTCACAGCTAAACTATCCCTTTACCATTGAATAGTTGTATATTTGTGTACATTTCTTTAAAATTTACTTTGACTGCAAATTTTTGATCTATTTATAATAGCATAAACAGTTGAAGTGTGACACTGTGGAAAAGTGTTGAGTGCATGAAATCCAATCGAGGAAATGAAATTGCTTGGCTCTATGACTAAGCAGTTTATTCTGCCAACTGGTGTCCAGTCCATAACGCTGACCATTTGATACTTTGGTGGCTTTTTATTCCTATATCATTTGCGATCATATTGTTTCTGTTTCTAGACCTTTAAACTGTTGACCTTACTTGATAAATATTAAGCAAGTTCAGGTAGATATTAACTTAAAAATCTTCTAAAGAGGATAGAATTGCGTTCTAAAGTATCATTTGATTTAATTTGACATTTTTAGATGTGAAATGACTTTATTCTTTAATTTGTAGAGTGTACTTGCAACAAACGCTAAATGATACAGTAGGCCGAAAAATTGTGGTGGATTTCCTTGGATTCAATTGGAACTGGATTAACAAACAGCAATCTAAACGAAACTGGGGACCGCTGACCTCGAATTTGCTGCTCATAGGCATGGAAGGTACAGTTTCAGTGCATCTTTTTCTATATCCAAATTTTTAGGATTATTAATTGTAATAGTAAAATAAAATGTTGATTTGCCATTCTAAAATTGGTGGTGGGGTGACTGTCATAGCAGTTTTGTTTATTTGTTTGTTTCTTCTCTTAAAATATCATGCCAGGCAATGTGACACCAGCACACTATGATGAGCAACAGAATTTCTTTGCACAAATCAAAGGACATAAGAGATGCATCCTCTTTCCTCCAGATCAGTTTGACTGCCTTTATCCTTACCCAGTTCATCATCCATGTGACAGACAGAGTCAGGTATTATATGTTTGATGACACCCAATGGTTCTCAAATTTTGGTATGGGACTTGACTCCGCGAGTTTGCATATAAATTGTACAAAAACACATCATGTTTTGTTGCAATATTAAGATAGCTTTATGTGTCTCTACTACTCTATAGACCATATTGTACTTTGCACTGACATTATATCTTGTTAATACAAAAAAATATTGTATTCATCTGTTTTAGTTACATTACATTTTCCACTCATTTATGACCATTAGTGGGGCAAAGTGATGGTGTTGAAAAAAAAATTATTAACATAATTATTTATTTTTATTTATAATTATTTATTTTATAATTATTTTATTTATAATATCAAGAAAAAATATTGCTAATTGAATCCAACCTTTTTTTAAAATCTTTTTTTAATATATTTTTTACATTTATTTTTACAGATGTGAAGTTAACACAAACCCTACGAAATGCAACATTTACTGACATTTATATATTTAATCCACAATCTTTGTCCCTATGTAGTGCTGTTATATATGAATGTAGATTGTTGTTGGCCTGAAAAGTTTGAGAAGCCACTTGCTGAAAAACTTGAAACTCTTTTTAGACTAACAATAATGTAAGCAAATAAGTGAAATGTTTTTTCTTCTTTGCATTCAAAGGTTGATTTTGAAAATCCTGATTATGACAAGTTTCCTAATTTCAAAAATGCTGTTGGATATGAGGCTGTTGTGGGACCAGGCGATGTCTTGTACATCCCAATGTATTGGTAAGATTGTTTTCAAATACATAGAACAGGTTAATTACCAAATATCACTTTATTCTGAAGTGTGTAGTTACACCAGCCCGGGACTGTCTGTTTGACCAGCCAAAGGCAGACGGGGAGAGTGTTTGGAAATGCTGTTAGGAAATAGGAATAATATATATATATATATAGCCATTTCTGTTCAGTGGTGTTATGGTGCAGAAATGACACACTTAGGTTTTGCGTGGCTCGTTCGTCAAGCCTCATGGGCTGCTGACTTAGTAGACTTTTAGCTTCCTCTTCCAACTCCTTGCTCCCCCTAGTCACTGGAGGGCAAAATGATGCCAAGCTGCAGTGTAATTCTACAGTCTATACTTTTTGCTCATGGCTGCCCATGAGTGTGAACATCTTGCCTCTTATTTTAACCTAGTGTCACAGAAGGGCCTCCATTTGAATTAGGGGAAAAACATAGAATGTTGTACAATTCTCCAAATGTTCTTGTCTGTATATCTGTACTCTGACCGGGCACATGGGCAAAGAGTGGTGCACTGGGCGTTGTGCTGCATATGGTGTTTAAAGAAAAATCAAGCACATGCTACAAAACTTGTTGCTCTGTAAAGGTTTAAGTCTCTAAAAGACAGGTTTTCATTAGCTTTGTTAAAGTGCAGTTGATTTGTATAAATTGCTCTTTGGCACTATAGAAGACAGGAGTCTTTAAAGGACAACTCCGGCGCAAAATAAACCTTTGGTCTAATTGCACATTGTTACCTATTCAACCGTTATCTGAGATTTTTTTTCATGATTGCCGAATCTAAATAGTTTTATCTATTAAAACAGTTTAGCCTATAATGCTAGTATAACGCTAGTCTATAGGGCATAGAGTAATGACAAATAAAAATCGCTTTTTATTACCACTAACAAGGCTCAAAATAGCCCCACAGTAACACGGTAGCACAATAAGGATCCCTACATGCAAAACGAAGCATTGAGAACTTTGTCAGTGTCCATACAGTTTAATAAGAAGATATTTTATACACACAATCAACTTCACGAATACAGGAAGAAGCCATCTTTAAAATATAGTCTCTACCAGTCGATCTACGAACGCTGATCCAAGTGCGCTGAACTGTGCAGAATCTTATATGGTCCATTGTTTCCGGAAGAAACACAAACACGAACCATTTTCTTCTCTTTAATATGTACATGTTGCCTACTGTTCGCGCTCACATTATCACTTTATTCACATCTCACCAGCGCACTTGGATCGGCGTTTGTAGATCGACTGGTAGAGACTATTTTTCAAAGATGGCTTCTTCCTGTATTCGCAAAGTTGACTGTGTGTATAAAATATCTTCTTATTAAACTGTATGGACACTGACAAAGTTCTCAATGCTTCGTTTTGCATGTAGGGATCCTTATTGTGCTACCGTGTTACTGTGGGGCTATTTTGAGCCTTGTTAGTGGTAATAAAAAGCGATTTTTATTTGTCATTACTCTATGCCCTATATACTAGCATTATACTAGCATTATAGGCTAAACTGTTTTTATAGATAAAACTATTTACATTCGGCAATCATGAAAAAAAATGTCAGATAACGGTTGAATAGGTAACAATGTGTAATTAGACCAAAGGTTCATTTTGCGCCGGAGTTGTCCTTTAAATGTGCGCAGAGCAACAAGCTTTAGTCTTGTACTATGTGATTGTCATAAGTGACTTTGTCTATGGGTTAAGTTGCAGGTGTGCCTGAAAATGGTTACATTGAGAGCTGAACTGTTTCTAGTTTAACTTTCCTCCTGGCTGTGTGCTCGTATCTAAATTGCCTGTCATAAATAGCTATTGAATGTAATTTTGTGAAAGATTTTTTTTTTATGTGTTCAATGATATCTGTATCATTGTGTATCAATGATAGTCTGAGATATCGCTGATGCCTTTGATGAAATCAGTAACAATAATTGGCTCGTTTTCCCAATTTTTTTTCGATTTATTTAATTTTGCTCAATAAATGTCTGCATTTTTGTTGTATAAAGGTGGCATCACATTGAATCCCTGTTAAATGGAGGAGTGACCGTCACTGTGAACTTCTGGTACAAGGTATGCTTTATGCTTTAGTCTTGTTTACATACATGATATATATTTGCACAAATCAACCAGTATTAAACAAAATATTTCAAGGGGACACCCACTCCGAAGAGGATAGAGTACCCTTTGAAAGCTCATCAGAAGGTGGCCATAATGAGGAACATAGAGAAGATGTTGGGAGAGGCCTTGGGGGACCCACACGAGGTACAGAAAAGTAGAACAGTCAATCATAGCCTTTTCTGTTTTTAGGCCCTCAGACATGAATTATGCATTAAGGAATTCCCTGTGTATAATGACCTTGACAATAACCCAATTACAAGTATATTTGTGGCTAACCTGCTTTAGACCTAAATCAAGTTGTGCATGCCTACATTTGACTGACTAGAGCAGAAAATGAATAACCTTTTTCTTCTTTAATAGTTTAGCATATATTTGTTCACAGAATACATTTATATAGGCCATTCTCTGTTTTCAACAGGTTGGTCCATTGCTGAACATGATGATCAAGGGCAGATATGATCATGGACTGAGTTAATGGCCTGGGCTGAAGCCTCTTAGTGTGCTGCTAAGATGGTCTGTTAATATGTATGTGTGGATTTGAGTATATGCTTGTGTGTACATTCAGACTGTTGAAATGCCAGTGCATGGCAGTATTTTGGCAGTATAAAGACTTCTGCCTTTTGTCTGCTTCCGTTTACTGGACCCAATATTGCTAGTTCTGTGTTGGTGTAAGAAGAAAACCACTGGTGAGAAATTGATTGATTTTCTCCTTACAAAGAGTCCTTAAATCCATATGTGTGCAGCATTGCAACTAATGCATTAGCAGAGCCTGTAAAGCACTTTTACACCACCCAGAGCGCTTGTTGTCAGGTTTTGTCCCATGTTGGGACAAAGAAGGTGGCATATTTCATGACTTAACTCCTGTGGCTCTGAGTCCACATAGTAAAACTGTCAGAGTGCCTCGAGCACATCCGCAGAGGAGGATGATTTGCAACTTGAAACCTACCATCGGTTCATTGACGGGTTTAAACTGTTAATGTTATCAATGATGGTGTTTTGTGTGTTTGCTTTTGAATTTGATCTCATGACTTCAATGTTTCAGCCACAATATGTTTTTAAAACAAGGGACTTCTCATCCTTTTGTAGCCGACTCACTGAATTAAATTTTTGCATTTGTAAATGCATTTTCTTTTGTTTTCGTTTGTGTACATTAAGGCAAATGTTTTAGTTTCTTGGTGTTATATTTTTTTTAATGTAACATGGTACAATTTCAGTAAGGATTGTGATTCAGAACAAACTACACTTGCCAGGTGTTAACTGTCTCCATGAATTGTAATGAAATAAAAGTTTTTGAATGTTTTGATCTTTTTTTTTTTTTTTTTTTTAATTGCAGCTACTATTGTCATTATTACAGGTTTTGTTAATGTGAGTGTGCGAAAAGCTGAAATTGATTTACATTATACTAACGTTCAAAAGTTTTGGGTCACTAAGATTTTGTATATGTTTTTGAAATAAGTTTCTTATGCTCTCCAAGGCTGTTTTTATATAATCAAAATACAATAATTTTGTCAAATATTATAAATGAAATGTAATTTATTCCTGTGATGGCAATGCTGAATTTTCAGTCACATTAGTGCAGTCTTCAGTGTCACATGATCCTTCTAATATGTTGATTTGATGCTCAAACATTTCTTCTTATTGGGGCTCAAAGCAGCTGTTTATTGTTTTTGTGGAAAGTGGAAACCATTATAAATTTCTTCTTTGATTAGTGGAAAATTGAAAAGAATAGCATTTATTTGAAACTGAATTATTTTGTAACATTATACACATCTTTACTGTCACTTTTTGTTTACACCTTTATTTTAGTGTTTTTCTTTTTTTTTTCAGAACAATCACAACAATTAGAAAAAGAAAAAAATGTTTGTCATCAGAGTGAGCCCATTCCTTTTTGTGTCCAATTTCGTGAAAATATCTAATTTCGTTTAGGTGAATTAGTGGAAAAAAGAATTTAGTTTCTAGTCCTCATGGTTTCTATGTTCTTAGTATAAATATGAGTGAAATTTTTGACAGTTGGTGGCGCTAGTGGGATTGAGTTAGAGACAACTGCAATGGTTACAGTTCAGACTGTCCTCTATCTGTGTGCTAAATTTAAAACTTTCCTGCAAGCGATTCTATGGGTTTGCCATAGGCTCCAAGAACGGAAGAAGCAGCAGAAATATAGCTGCAAGCAGCAATTACAGGGTCAAGCGCAAAAGCAGATGACAAGACATGTCATAATAAGAACGCCAATGATTACAATAGGTGCCTCCTCACCTTCGGTGCTTGACCCCTAATAAATCAACTCTGGGAAACATTTCTCTTGTTACAAGCATTTAAGTTCTTACAATGATCGTGAAGGAATAAAACATACTGGATAAATATTTAAAAAACAGTTTGAAGTGTCTTTTGCCTCTATAAAGAATTATTGCAGGTGTTCAAACAGCTGTATCTTTGTGCATTAGAGGACAAGTCATGTAAAAATGTAAGAGAACAAAACCTGTTACTTCAAAGTATCAGCATAATTCTTTGATCACTGTAGTTCTCAGCACTGATTTCTGAGTGGCATAGGCCTGGATTCACCTAGGGCTTAGATTAAAACAGGATTAAGTCTTAGTTTAATTAGGACATTTAAGTAGCTTTTATAAATGTGCCTTAGAAAAAATATTACTGGTGTGCATCTTGAGACAGAATAATATCACTAACATAATTTAAGATATGCCATTCATTTAAATAAGTGTTGTTAAGTTGTTAGCTTTGTTCTTCATGTAGTCTTTCAATTAAACATAAAATGTTTTCTTTTCTTACCCGTCTTTAGATGTTTATATTCGGCACAATTTCATTATGCTCTTCAAAGTACCTAAAGCTAGAACAATACATTTTTAAACCAGTTTTAAGAAGTATTTACATATTTAAGTACAGAACTGAGGAAAGACACCCATAAAACATTCATTCTTTACTAGTTACTCTCAAAAACATCATCAGTCCTTGAAAAATACTGTTTATATATATTTGAATCTAGTCACTGCACTCAAGTTTCAGGGCCATGGTAAGATTGGATTGGTAGTGTTGACACTGTAGTTCAATGGCAAAGACAACATGTAAACGGAGAACATCAAGCACAAACAAACAATCTTGAAAAACACTGGTGTGATAATATGGATATGACAATACAATTGTTTATAGTAAACAAAAAGCACATCCATTACTAAAACTATGCAAAGCCAGCGAACTACACAAGACAGAGAAACTAACTAGTAAATATGTATGTGAAGGTTCGGTCTATCCAAAGCTTGTCCAGTGTATGGGAAGATTCACCTTCAGTTGAATCCCGAATTAGTAGGCAGACCTCATTTGTAAACTGCAACAAAAATCATTAACACTTTACAATAAGGTTTCATTGAGTTAACATGAGTTTACTAATCTTAGTTAATTTCATCATTTACTAATACAATCCAAAAATCAAAAGTTATATTTGTTAACATTAGTTAATGCACTGTGAACTAACATGAACAATGAACGACAGTATTGTTTTTAACTAACATTAACTAAGATTAATAAACACTGTAACAAATGTATTACTCATTATTGGTTAATACATTAACTAATATTAACAAATGGGACCTTGTTGTAAAGTGTTACCCAAAAAAATCAAATGTCACACAGACCCTTCTATTATTAAGTCTAAGGAACATATATGGAGTCTTTTTATTTCTGCGTTTTAACTAAACAGTGCAAAATACAAAGACTGATGTTCCTGCCACTGAAAATGAGCTAAACTGGCTGATTTTATAACAAAACAACCACTTAGCTGAACATTTCAAAGACTTTCAATTAAATTATGTGTAAAATAGGGGTTGGCTTAAAAAAACAGTCAAACGTTAACACCTTCATGTTTTTAGGAATAGCATAATGTTTTAGTAAAAAGTAGTTAAAAAATAAATACAGTAACTTAAAAGGGCTCGAAAAAAGAGACCTGCTGGGAGTTTTCACAGAACAGCAAACAATTGAAACATCAAAACCCATAAAACTCCCAAGAAACCAAATCTCCAGCACCATATATCTAAGTGGACACACAAAACTAAATCAGCTGTTTCCAGTCACAGATAACCAGACAAAAATATCAAAATCAAGAGGGGTTGACTCTGAATGGTCCATCAACAAGATGCCTTTCATCAATGAAAGCGATATTTGCGTGCTGGTTTGAGACTAACATAAGTCTTCTTCATGTCGTCTGGTTCTTCTTTCTTGACTAGATGGTAGCGCTCTCCCTTTGTAGTGACCACCTGACTGCCATGATAGCGCACTAGTTTCTTGGGAGCCTGCAGATGACCAAGTGGAAAGTAGAAAATATGAACTCAATGTTTTGCATTGCCAGTCACTAAAAATAACAGCAAATACTCACATCTTTTGGAGTGACTGGTCTGTGTACTTTTTTGTCTTCTTCACTATCAACCAGCATGTACCTGGGATGGGGGGTCCAAACATTTAAATGAGAAGGTTTTTCTTCTACTTGCAGTGGCATCCGATATAACAGGTTTGTACAATAGTTTAAAATAATTCGAGATCAAGATAACTCACTTTTCTAAAATGCTTGCTTTCAGTTTCTGATCAACTTCAGCAGAAATGGTCTTCCCTTGGTTAGCCTAAAAATATATAGAGATTTTAAAGGCATCAGTGTTATTTTAGTATTATTGCTCTTTTATTTCAGACCTATGGGTCCATATCAAACAAAAAACATAAAGAAAGAGAAAAATACATACAAACATAGCTTTACAAACAACAGACATAAAAAACGTACAAGCTTTCATTCCACTGCCTCCAGAAACAGGAAAAATACCTTGTATCACTTAATGTGATATTATTTAACACCATTATGATACTATTTTTTGAGTCACTCAACCGAAACGTAAAATTGTACATATACTTTCGTAATACAGCATGCAGAGTGGGTACACTGTTAGAAACAAACATTTGACTTGCTCTTGTCCACCTTGGGACCCTAAGCAAAATTGTTAGCGCATTATTATATGCCACCTTTTAGCTGTAGTATATTTACACCACAAGTGGGCCAAGTATAAAGAGAAGTACAGTATGTCCTAAATAGAGCTATTTTAACATCTGTACACAGATAACATTTACAAGCAAACATATAAGCTTGCCCATACAAATTGCAGCACTGACGCTGCACGTCATCTTCATCAATTAAATCATTTCTAATAATGTGACCCAAGTATTTACCTTTAGTTACTACATTTAAAACCTGGTCATTTATATAGAAAGAAGTAAATTTTAACTTATGGTCCTCTTTGGTTTTAACAATCATGACCACACTCTTCTTAACATTAAATTTAATGTCAAGCTGCACACCATAACTTGAACATACTCGAAGCAGCTGTTGTAATCCTGCACTACAAGGAGACATAATGACTAAATCATCAGCATTCATCAGATGGTTAATAAGACTATCTCATATTATACTGTACATCCAGTCTTACAATCATTTAACTCTATAGAGGGACCATCCAAGTACAGGTTAAAAAGAAGAGGTGACAGTAAACCCCCTTGCCGAACCCCATTCGTCATATAAAAGGGTTAATTCTTCCCCCACCAAAAATTTTAAGGTTTGGTTTATTGTTTATATAATATTATAGTATTTTATATTGGGTTCATACACATTTTTTTTCACTTCAAATTTCCAAACCTGTAGATTTATTTTCAGCCTTATATTTGGTATATAGTACAGCCATCTGTAAATATTTCATTTTCTCTTCTTTTCATTGCTTTTTCAAGTGATAACATGATAGAAAGAACCTAAAACGGTTTATAACCTGCATATATTCACCCCTGACACATCGGTTTGATACTGTAAATATGGTTTGACGTTGCATGATCAACAAAAAAGCAAAGTACAGACTGATTTAGATCAGCGTTTGTTATTTTATACGCACATTTGTTTAATGAAGTTCAAGAGACTTGCTCATGGTAGAAAAAAACAAGTAGAAGTCTTGTGAAATTAAAATGTGCACCTTGAATGTCAATCACTGAACTTCTGCCATGAAAACACTCTGCTTGTATGATCATTTTTATTTTTTTAGAAATTCTTTTATATTTTAGAAAACTGAATCGGGGCATTATGTGATTTTGTAAATTTATTCATTTCTTATTTCAGTTTGAGTCATTTTGGTACTTTATTTTCATTTATTTTTTCCATCTAGTTACATTTTATTTCAGCCTTATTTCAATTAATGAAAAAGATTTTTAACAAAACTTCTTGAATCTAATTAAAGTGATAACTGGCAAATAGTCTATCATTTTATCTATGATCAGTATAAATGGAACTTTTCAAATGAACTCACGTGGAGAGACGTTGGGCATGCAAGCTGGACATCTCCCTCAATAATGAGACGAACAGCTTCCTCCATGTCTCCTTTAGCAATAGACAATGCACTTCGGGCCTCAGTCACACTGCATTTGGGAAACATCTCGAGAAGATGCTGCTCCTGGTTATCCCACGAAGATTCACTAACCTGAAAACACATTTCCAGACACAAAATCATTTGTAAACCAGCTTTCCAACATCTGGTACATTATGAGTGTGCCTGAAAGGCCCAATACCTGAGCTGTGGCTCCCTCTGCTTGTAATGTGAGGTTGTGTGTCTTCTCCCTTGAAACTCCGTGGGTTAAAACAGAACTTTCTGAGAGAGGAAATTTACCTTCCTCTAATTTTATCTCTCCAGATTCTTAAAGACACACACAAATCACAGTTTAGTGTGGGGGATATTTTCTTGCCTATATTCAGCTGCAGCACCACACGTTTCAGGACACACAGGCCAGGCCACAGGTATTAAAACATAACAAGGCAGAGAGCAAGGTGAGTTGTCTGTAATGTTTCTTTCATTATGTGGTTAACAATTTACATTTAGCTAACGCTTTTATCCAAAGCGACTTACAATTGCTATATATGTCAGAGGTCGCACGCCTCTGGAGCAACTAGGGGTTAAGTGTCTTGCTCAGGGACACATTGGTGTCTCACAGTGGATTTGAACCTGGGTCTCTCACACCAAAGGCATGTGTCTTATCCACTGCGCCATTCTTCTAAATACCGATTATGTGCATGTATTTCAATTTTTATTTTTCACGTGCTGTGGAAAGCTTAAAATTGTTTTCATCTTTTACGGTTTTCAGCGTATGTCCGACAGTTTGATTACTTTTGAGATTGGTGTAGTAAATGGGCTTTGCGATGAATATTTGACATTAAATATCCATACTGTAACAACATGAATAGGAAGATCAAAATGAATATGCGCATCAACTATATTAGTACATTCGTTTGTTTTTTATTTTATTTGATAGGGACAATGCTCATTAATCAACAACGAATTACATGCTCTAAACAAGTCAGAGTTAGCTACGAGTGCTAGTTTCCATCTGTTGTCCCTAGCCAGGTCTTAGCAGGCTCCCTAAAATACAAAAGTCAATAAAGGTACACTATACCTTTAATAAATACAGTAGCAATATGATAAATACAGCAACTATTATCAATAAACAATATTATCAGACTATGCATTTTTTAGTAATTCAGGTATATATATATATATATATATATATTAAATAAATATATATATAATAATATTTTTTTTAATCCATGCGAAAATAGCTACATGAAACAAAAAGAAAATAACGCAAAGAAGTTGGCGCGACTCTAAACCATATATGGTTCGCCTTCACTTCCGGCCTGAGTGTGGCTTGTGTGTCATGTGACGTTGCAACTGGATCCTGCACACCTGCTATTAGTCATTCAGGTATGTGGACTTTTTTTTATCTGCTATGACAAAATATAATATTATTCAAAAAGTTTACTTCTGTTATGAAAGGAATATTACCTGATTCCCGGGCTGAGGCCAATTTTGATGCCAGATTAAACATCATCTCACAAACTTTGACACTGCATGATAAAGTCGAAAAGGCATTGATTCAAATATGATTAAACTTTTAATATAAACTATTTGTAAATCTCAGTTAGGATTTAACTTGCAAGACATCTGCCCAAAATTACCTGTCAATATCTGAGAAACCAGGAATGTAGGCCTCCAACATTTCAACAAAGACATCGACATCAAAGTTTTCCTCCTCATTTTCTTGAGATCCCAAATCTTCTAGCACCCCAGTGATATAGGACAAAATCACGTCATCTAGCGTACTGATAAAATAAAAAATAAGTTATTTGCACGATTGAAGGGTGAAATCTAACGTGGCCTAATCTAACGTGTGAATTGACACGCCCCCACCTCAGATCCGCGTGAGGAATATATGACAAAATGAAGTCGTACAGCGCGTCGTGGATTATTTTTTGGAGATCCATCCTATCTGCAATTGGATAAAACAAAGAAGACAACAGAAGCAACAGCAACTTGTCAGAGAAGCACATCATAAGGAGTTATATAAGGCAAGTATGTCGTCAAACAATCAAACAAATTACGGTGGCAGCGTGTTGGAGATTGTGCTCCATTTGTGAATAAATTAACATTAGACTACAAAAAAAACTAATATCAAAGTGAAGGTTAAGAGTCTCTGCATAAAACGTCAGTTTCAAATACAGGCAGCAGTCGCAAAAAACTAACGTTATTTTTATTATGCAAAGCATAAATAGTCGATTGTTTACGGGATTCGACGTGGACAAAAATTCAGTGCAGTTTTCATGCACTTTTCTAAATTATTAAGTTAGCAGTCACATGTGTTGGAAAACATGCTTGCAAGCGATCTCAATAAACTGTTTTGGCAGCCGGCGTTAATTACACAATTGAAGAATCAATCTCATGGTTTATATTTTAGGAATAAGGCAAACCAATAATACACCCATTAACTATCAAATAGACACATTTGATACCGATATAATGATTTGTTTATCTGTGCTCAGTAACGGTAGCCGATGGCTAACTAAGTTAGCATTGTCACATAACATGAGTAAGGCCTTTAGATGTCAGTCTCACCTTTGGAACAAATCGCACAGCTGAAAGAGCAAAAAGAAAATATATTTTAGTCAAAATGTATTACTTCTGTAGACAAGTAAGCAATAAATCGTAAAATGTTTAGCTAATTCTTTAGCCCTGCGCGCGGTCGCTCAGGTTCAAAACCTAAGACGTCACGTCCGCTTTAATGTAAACACACCCTCGTGTCACTGTTTTGATTGCATTTACAGACTTCCGCAAACGCATTTTATCCTCTTTATACAATATTCTCCTCTTATTTAGCTGTGTATAGAGTAGTCCCATAATAGACTTTTACGCTTGGTTTTCAAATCTTGACTCTGTTGTTGTTGTTGTTGTTACTTTTATTAGGTAAATTTATTTTACAGTGCAATGACAATCTGTGGCATCCAGTACTAAAAACACACAACACAGGACACTACACAACACATAAGGAGAGATAAATAAATACACATAAACTTAGAGAAGTGCTCTCATGAAAGAAAGTGGTCTCAGAGCATTTCATATGATCTTTTTAACATAATAAAATCAAGACCCCTAGTACTCTACCTGTTCATGCATTACATGGATATGTTTTGCATTTTGTTTTTCCATTATTGAATGTGCTTGAATGTGTTTGCTTGCTATACGTTTTAATTGGGAAATAATTTGATAGAACATTGTTTAATGTCATCCTATCATTCACAAACAAAGGCCAAAGTCACCATAAGCAAAATTGTTTTAATTATATATATATATATAATAATAATATTTCCCCATTTAGGTTTTAACAATACAGTTTTTTTCTTCCTTTTTTACACATGTTTCAATAATAAATAAAAACTCGACTATAGCAATACAAATCAATGTAAGTAATATTTAGATACATTTTTATTAGTTGTATTATATTAGTGTTATTCATAATGTATCTTTGTTGAAAAAACACAAAAAACTACAACTAATATAATAAAAAAATAGATCATTGATAATGCATGGCTGTTATGTGAATTGAAATAAGTCAAATAATACATTGAATTAGTTAATTTTCCTGAGAAATGCAGTTGTTTTCTGTTTAATGCTGTTTTAATGATCTAGCAAAGAATGTAACTTAGGGAGAACCAATATTGATTAATTAGAAAAGTATGAATATCAAAAAATGTCAGTTCTTGTCTGTCTCTAATAGCAAGCATTGTCTGTTGTTTTTCTGTTCTTTTCTAATGCCCTTACATACGTCAGGTCAGCATGTGTTAGCGCACATATTAGGTCTAAAGAGAGCTCCAGCGGTTTCTGGTGGTTCAGTGTCATTACACTAGTGTATGCTGTCACGCCTCTTGATTACAAATTGGTTTCATAGATGTTTAGCGCTGCATAATTAATGCTTCATCACGCGTGTGTTTTATCCAGCTGCACTGTTTCATTATTAGTATGGGAAATACAGTACATGAGGCTGATAATGAGTCTAGGAGAGGACGTCTTATCTTGGCTGGACTCTATTTAACCCTCTTGGGTCAGTTGCATGTCGAATTGTCTTACAAACTGAATGCATAAATGAAACCCATTCCTTATACAATATACTGTAGGCATAGTACTTTATATTAAGAATAGCATTGTGTTCATTTAAGCTTAATACTTCACTTGTTAATGATGTTGACTACAAAAACACAGCCTACTTGTATAGATAGTATAGGTGCTAGTATAGAATCTTTCTAAAGCAGTACATTTGTGTTTTTTTACTGTGGGAAGCCACCTGGAATAAGTTGTCATCGGGGCATTTATTTCATGAAACCGTGAATGGAACATCTGAAAATATAAAACTATTGTATTGCTTACAGACATTGTAGTAAACAAATGTGATAACTTGAATTTTAAATTCCTGGTCTGACCTGTATGACAATTTGTTTTTAAGAACAGTTAACTTTTCAGTTAAATTTGAGTTTTATTGTGGTCTGTTGTTAGCCAACAGCTATAGATGGTGCTTGAATTTAAGTTTGGAGGATAAATTGTGATATATTTAGAGATCGTGTTTGGTGAGATTCACGGTGTGAACACTAGGTGGCTGCATTGAGTCATGTTACATTTTCACATCTGACGTGAACAAAAACATTGCAGCAGTTGTAAAAAAAAAAAAAAAGAAAACGTGTATATTTATGGGGTTTACAGGAAATCGTTAATTTCTAGTTTCTTTTTTAGTTGAAGATTATAGCAAACATTTAGGTTAAGTTAAAAAAATAATTTATAATAATAGGCTACTTAGCCTATCTATTTTTTTAATACCAAAATGGAGTTTGAGCTATGAATATAATTTATTTTTTATACTTAAATTTATTTGAGTTTGAGCTATGGATATACACAAAGTTATTTGATTTTCTAAAACGGCAAGACAAAACAGAATGTGTTAGTTACACTGGTGCTGGAGGCACTGTTGAAGTTAGCTCAGTCTTGCTCTGCATTCTCTTATTTGCCATTACTGACACAAGAGAACTATTTTCCAGTTGAAGGCACGGTGTGTCCCATCTGCCAGTGTGCCAGAACCCTTGAGCTCAAGGTGGGCCACTGAGGCCCTGTACTGAACCTGCTGGGACCACTGTGTCATGAAGCACATCCCGTAACAGAGCTTTAGCATACTGTATGAGAAACAATGCACTTACATATGTTCAGATGTTATTAACAGCCCTGATGTTTGTTTTACACACCCGGTTGTTGCTCTGTGCGCTCAAAAACAAAATGAGAAATCAAGAGATGTATCATGAAAATCTGTATACATTATTTTTTTTAGAAGGAATGTTAAATTAAACTAGGGTTTTGCAATATTCATTTGGTAGTTAGTAAAAGTTTACTATGAAATATAATTAATTATGTTTGTTATTGTCAATACATTTACTGTAGATAATTAGATGTCATTACTGATAGATGTCATTTTTGTAGATAAAAAGATTTTTTTTTAACTCTTTCCATGCATTCCAGCTAATCCTTTAAATTTGATGACACATATATTATGGTGTTGCTTATACTTTCAAATGTACTTATTTATTTACTATATTTATAATGGAATTATTTTATTTATCTGTTATAAATGAATAACTACATCTAAAACATTTAGCATTTAAAACATTACAAGAAATGAAAGGGTTTTTTAATCATAGTTACTGGTATCCTCAAGCATGTCATCCATCAGTGGAAGGCCAGGATCCACAATGTGCATATTGCGTCAAAAAAAGAGAAAGATTTCCATTTGATCAGGCACAATAGAGGAAGACTTGATCTCCGTTTTGCAATTTCCTCTCCTTCGTTAGAGGAGCCAGACACGGTGCGAATAAATTTACTGCCAAATTAATTACCTTTTCCCCAACTTTAGACAATAATACCAGAAGCCGTCTGTCGGAACACATCTCTAATTATTTTATTAATGTTTGATTCACAGTTCAGGTACAGCGATTTCACATTTTTTATTAACTTTATTATACTTTGAAGTGAATGTGTCTTATTATATATTAAATGATCTTGAATTGAATTACCCAAGTGCTAAAATCAAATCAACAGATTTTTGTTTTTCGTCTCACAGATATTGTTAAAAATTGAACAAATCTATTGTGTAATTGAAGTCACCAAGTTTTATTAATGAGATTTTTCAAGCTTTCGCAATTTGCCTCCTAAGCCTCAAATGATGAAATAAATGAATAGAATTGAATCACACAGGCACACTGCATGAAATATGCTTTAAAGTTCATCATCACTTATAAATGAGTGGGGAAGAATTTAGATTCAGTTTTTTTTTTTAAAAAAATATGTATTTAAGAACATGTATTTTTCATTTAAGTCTTTCTCTTAACTTCTGAGACAATATACCATTTAAACTACCCTACAATTTTATGTTTATGTAATCATAATAAATTATTATTAAGCATTTTTTTCAATTGTTTGTTGCCATGCAGGTGGTGATCTCTGACTCTTATCTGTTCTGAAAGACTAGTAGCAGGAAACTCAATGTCAAACAGTAGCATGTATTCTGCAGGCATGGCAAACATTATTTAGACCCGCTTCTGTGGCCAGGGTATCAGGCTTGGGGGTCTGGAGCTGTATCAAGCCATCAGAGCTGGCTTATCCGGACTCCTGCAAGGCAATGCTTGCCTTCCCGTCTGGCTCCTGCTTAGATCCTGTCTCAAGGAAATAGGCACCAGACTGGCCAATGCTCTCTAAGACCCACTGCGAACAAGAGGCATAATGCTGTTTTGTGCAGTGGACGCCGTCCTACTCTAATGTAGATGAGTTTTAATGCTTGAATAGACCACTGAACTTACGGTAAATATACCACAAACGAGCACGTCAGAGTTTGTCGATTCTAAAATTATATTTCGCATCCACGTAGCATGTGTAAAACAGCATATTTTCTGCTTTTGATGTTTGATGCTGTATTTCATAGAAAATGATAATATTAATGGCAGTTTTGTGGCTAACACGGTTAAACCACTTTGAGAGGTTTAGTTATGTGATATAAATCATTTGAAAGGTCAGCTTGTCGTGCTATAAACTCGTCTTTCTTTCTTCTGAAAATCTCCACACAAATACTATATGTGACCTGACTGGACCACAAAACCAGTCATATGGGTCAATGTTTTTGAAATTGAGATTTATACACCACAAATAAGCTGAATAAATAAGCTTTCCATTGATGTATGGTTTGGATAGGACAATCTGATAAATAGGAATCTGATAAATCGACACATTGAGAAAATCGCCTTTAAATTTTTATGTTCGCGACTATGCAGCATTCACACACAAAAATAAATGTTTTATATATTTACAGTAGCAAATTTACAAAATATCTTGATGGAACATGATTTTTGGCATAAAAGAAAATCTATAATTTTGACCCGTATTGTTGCTACTGCCACAAATATGACTCGCATATGCATGCTATATATACCGTCTATATTGTATGAAGTGCTTCATTTCAAATGAAGACCTTGTTTCGGGCTCATACTTCTTATATGACCCTGGCACTTAACTGGTTAAAGTGTGTCCGCAATCCATCTTCAGGACCCCCTGCATATTAACATTGATCTGTTGGAAATGAAGAACAGACGTGTGTTATCGTTTACAGTGGGAAAATTTTTCTTTCTGTGATAGATCTGGAGAGCAACATTTCTGACAAATGGCCTTTCTAATGTGTTTTGTTTTCCGTCAATAGTGTGGCTCTTCTCTGGATTGTGGATCAATAGAGGCAAACGCTCTGTGTGGTAGGATTTAAAGGGATAGTTCAGCCAAAAGAGAAAATTATTTCATTATTTACTCACTTGCTAAACCTCCATGACTGACTTTGTGGACCACAATAAGAAGTGATTTAGCAGAATGTTCAAGCTTCTTTTTCCCATATAATGAAAGTGAATGATGACCATGATTGTTGAATGACATGAAGGCGCGTAAATGACAGAATTTTCATTTTTGGGTGAACTATCCCTTTAAGATGGCTCTTTAACAGTTTCTTTTTTGCCTTTTGTTGTACAAACTTTGGCAATGGTACTTTGCTTTTTATGTGCTAATACCCCTCTGTGTTTTTGAACAAGCCTTGAATATTCAGTGGCGGGTAGTCCGTATGGGGGGGAAAGCGTTTTTACCAGTGAACATACATTTTCAGGACTGTTTCCAGAGCTTTTGGGTGTCTCTCATGTGTGAGACTGCTCAGTGGAGAGTAGACTCCCCTCGGTAGAAACATCTGTTGTAGAAGGGCCTGTCACTTTCCCTTTTGTAGGCTCTGTCTCTTCCTCAGACTGAGACTGTCATCAGGTTTGATCATTTACGCGGCTCAGAGAATAATGTAGCAGAATTGGGCATGCGTTCATGCAGTTGAGTAACTCCTTGCGTATACGTTTTTTTTTTTTTCTCCTTCAGATTCTGTTTCCAGAGGAGATGTTGTTTTTGTTCACTAAAACCACAATTTGAAGAGCGAGACAAAATTAAAGGATTTTTTCCCTCCTTTTTGAAATCTTTGAATCTTAAATGTTGACATTTGTTACTAGTTCTGACATTATATGTTCGTGTTTGTAATGACTTAAAGGAGATGCCAACAAGTTTTTTGGTTTCATTTTATGCCATGATTATATGTTCTGGCATTAACTTTTAAAATAATAGATGTTTGCATGGACAGGCAGGCTCATTCATTCAGCCTTATCTGAAAGTTTTCATAGATGAGATATACTCATGTCTAAAATGGCCTAAAGGTGTGGTGTCTCTCAAGGCAGACAGGAAATGTTTTTAGAGTAGCACCAAAACAGTACCACAAAGCTCCTCACCTCCCGGTGTCTTCAGGTCAACTGCCATTTATCTTGTGTCAGAGAGAGACCCTTGAAGTGATTCTTCATCTTATCTTGACATTAGAGCCACGTCAAAACATGATGCCACTGGAGGGAATCCATAAATAAAGGCGAAAATGCAACCTGAGCAAAAGAGGTTCAACCTTCGTCTGCATTTATTAATATACGGTACTAAGGTGCTGCCATCGCTGTGTATGGTGAAATGATTTAAGTTTAAAAATGTTTTTGGATAGTTAAAAAAAAAAAAAATCATGAATATTTATCTTGGAATGGAAATCGTCCCTCTGCATCCCTATTTTCAGAACCAGGTACCGAAAAGGTTTTGTATAAGGTTGCCCACTGTAAAAAGTGATCAGTTGACTTAACTTAAACCATAATTGAGGAAACCCATTGATTTAAACATTTTAAGTAAATAAGCTTCATGCGTAATTGAAAAAAAAGTAAGTTATGTGAACTTGACGATGCAACAAAACTGATTTTTTTTTTCAATTACGCATTAAGTTCTCAACTAATTTTTTAATAGCACAATTGTGACTTTATCGTGATTGTAACTTTTTATCTTTCAATTGTTACTTTTTTCTAGTAATTGCAACTTTATATCTCACTATTGTAATTGATTCTTTCTAAATGTGACGTTCATAGTTGTGACAACTTTATATCTCACTGTTGTGACTTTGTTTAACAACGTTTACAATTAACTGCAGTTTTTATAAATTTAATTGTAACTATCTTAGTTGATACTTTATACTATATTATAAAATTGTAATTTTGTTTTTATTAATGTGACTAGTAAATTACAATATTAAGATATAAAGTTGCAATTACTAGAAAAAAGTAACAATTTCGAGATAAAAAATTACGATAAAGTCACAACTGTACTATAAAGTCATAATTACAATTGTGAGATATAGTCAGACTCATATTACAAGAAACTAAATTATTTCTATTAAATACAAGTTTAGTATCTCACAATTGCAACTATTTATAATAATTGTGACTATTTCTCATTTTATACTTGATCTCATTATCTCTCATATGATATCTCTAAAGTAACGAGTCTTTTGTATTTCTACATTAACAGGCATATGATTTCTGTTGGGAACATTTTTCTCTTCAATAAGATATTGACAAGATTTCATTGGTACAACTATTATTGACACTTTAACAGTGACTTTATTAATAGCTCATGGCTATCGCTCCACAGTTTGAGTTGCTATAATTGGATTAGATTTTTTGCTCCTTTGTTTATTGTCATTGTAAATGCTGCTTTTTTTCAGCACAAGAAGTGTCCTGGCAAAATACACCTTTCACATTGAGATGAACTCAGGGCAAGCTCAGCCAGACCTTTGCAGTTGGATGCACAGGTGGTTACTGGGTTCACCTGCCCTCTGTAAAGATTGTCTTGCTTATGAAAATACAGGTTATTTCAGGCCGAAAACATGCTTGGCTTCAGTGTAAGGGCCCTGTGCCACTCTTGCCTGTCACCATATTGCTCATCTTGCACAGCGAGTGGAATTCCAGCCCCGGTCTGCCCCGCTCTCTCGCCAATGTGTGTGTTTTGTTCAGAGACTGTATTCCATTCTTCTAACTTTGTTCCATTGACTGAGTTGCCCCGAGTGAGCTATGAGAGACGCTGGCTTTCTGTGCCAAAGGTACGCTAGCATTACTGTCTGAAGAAAATAAAGCTTGCTGTTTCGCTTTGCTGCCACCAGATGCAATTCGCAGCATGAAATACGGGCGGTAGTCTCTGGTCTCTGCGCTTTGTGTAAAAAAAAAAAAAAAAAATTGCCGGGCGCTTTTAACTCAAAACCCATTTTCAAATAATACAAAGATGTACTAATTTTTTTTTTTGTATTTGTATCATTCTCATTGTATATATAAGACTGTAGGTATAATCTGATGATTTCATGAATTAATTATTATTGAAGTGTCGGATAACTTCAAAATGTTAAAAAATATGCATTAATGATTTCATCCCAACTTTGTGCTCCCATAATTAAAGATGCAGTATAATGGATTTTGTCATCCAAATATAGAATGAATGAAGATTATACTGCATATTTAGGGTGTTCTGAAGTTGTCTGTCCACTGTTGTTGCAAATTGGCACATAATAATAATAATAAAGCCCTGATTGCAAGTTCCTGTTTCTTATCTACCACAGACAATTCCTTGACACATGGCCAATTACCGGATCACCTTTCCAGGCTCCTGGTCTGTACGATTCCACACCTGTGCTATAAAACACAGTGAGACAACACCGGTTATTGAACTTAGCTTCCCCGTCCACAAAAGCAGCTGTAACCTAAAGGTTAAAGTGTGTTTGTCCTACAAGCTGCTTTAAGAGGCATAGTTGTTTAGACTCGCTTTTATTGACACTAACCTTTATAGTTTTTATTGTTATATGAGGTATATGTTTATAGGCTTTTTTTATTTATAGTGTTATTATTATTATTATTTTAATTGTATCTGGGATATACTGGGATGGATCTTTTTAAATAATATAATATAAATATTTGTATTTATTATAGATATAATATATATATATTTTTTACAATTATACGTTTTCTTATATTCAAGTGTTGTATTGTGGTGCAAAAAACCTGCCATGTTGCCATTTTATGTGTTTTTTTCTCTCAAGATAATTAATATTGAAGCTTCCTCAAGGTGAAAAAGGCAGATCAGAGAGGCTTTTACATGCTTCTGATTTTCAGTGGAGCCCATGTCATTTTCATATTGATTAATTATCTCCCCCTCTGACGTTCCAGCAATGAACTGGCCCCTTCTCTATCTCAGAGATATATTTTATCTTCCTCCACCATTCATGTACACATTTATTGAATGTGGAGACCTTAGGATTCATCTTTTGGCCACCATAGAAGCATAACTAATGGCAACATTAGAGTGGTTTTGTGAACGAGGCGACCGGATGCAGGTTAACCAAGCAAGAAATAATCTAGGATTTTATATCCTGCATGAACGAGCATAGGATATGCCAGGAATAAATTCATCCCCCAAAATAATTTGGGAGGGCGCGTTTTCAATGGGACGGTTTTTGGGGAGTCGGATTGCCGCCGCTGATATGAAAGGAAGGGACTCGTATACGCATGTGTGGCATTTAAAAGCAGATAATCGCTGTCAGTTTAATGTTTGGTCGAGGTCAAATGATCTATTTTGTCTCTGACCACACGTCTAGACAGCTGCCATTTAGAACTTCACGTTTCTTTGTGTGCATTCAAGACTTGGCCCGTTCTAGTCCTCCTGCCCAAACAAGGATTTTTTTCGAGCAGTTGACATTGCCACACAAGCTGTCTGTGGAATCCCCTTTAATTAAAGTGACATTTGAAGCTTTTCTTGGCCACTAATAAACCTGGAAACCCATTAAGATCTTCCTAATTACTCCGTTTGGGAGGAAGGAGAAACACATGGGCAGCCAGCGCAGGGGTTAGCCCGCTGGCATTTGGCCCCAGAAGCTTAGAGCCACACAAAAGAAAATGTCCCCTCGGTTACCCATCCCTCCCAGCTGAGCTCTGCTCCCCCTTGTGTTTTTGCTCGCGATGAATGGAATTATATGACATGTCAGTCTTAGAGTGTCCATTCATGGAGTTGAGGGAATGTGTGAATGAAGCCTCTTAATTAGAGCGGCCTCTGCGAGTCACCTGACTCGTCATTAAGGTGGCATTAAGCGAGCCCTCTGTTTTAATACGGCCAGGGGAGGGAGCGTCTCTTTGACCGACGGACCGACGTTAAAGAGATGGTTCACCCCAATTCTGTCATTTTCTCACATTCATGTTGCTTCTGTAAAACGCACATTTTGATCAGTTTTTCTGTCACTTTTTCACTTTCAGACAAAAAGGAGCAAAAGGTACACCCTTATTTACCCCTAAGGGGCGCAAATTAGTATTACCTATATGATAATGGTACTTTTTTGTATGAGCAATTTTCTTTTGCGTTCCCATACAGGTTTGGAACAACATGAGAGTGAATAAAGGATGACAGACCGCACATTTTTGGGTGAACTATCCCTTTAAGCAACTCTAAAGCGGAGAATTTGTGAATGAAACGTTCATACGTTACATTTAGTGTGCATTTTAACCTTCGTCGTTTGGTAATCTTACACGGGGCACCTAATGTGACTCGTGAACCCAATCATCTTCCCAAAATGGCTTGCTGCACAAACAAATAAAGATGATGAAATTCTCTTATTGTCATTTCTCGGGTGTGAAGCTCAAGTCTAAACATCCCTCTGGTGCTTTCTGGTACAAACAGGCTGATGTGTGTTTAGTGCATGTCCTAGTCGGCAGATTAATGACATTAACGAAGTTTCCATTAGGCCAGCGATGGGGGGAGACAGGGGCGTCCATGCGGAAAGCCACATGACTGAAGCACTGATAAGAGAAAATGAAACACATCTCCGTGGGCCAAGAGGGGCCAGGAAATGCCACTCCAAATTAGCCGCCGGCCCAGTTTGTTGTTACTTCATTAGCCCAACAGCCTTGGGAAAAATAAAGAGGGAGGTTACGACCTCTCCCGTGTCCAAATGGGAGGCCCAAAAGAGATTCTCTCCAAAGTTTGCCTCTCTCCCTCGCCCTGCGCTCTC
The DNA here is from genome assembly GCF_016745375.1 of Pimephales promelas. The sequence continues at coordinate 17,902,576 of NW_024121177.1, read as the reverse complement.
ACCCTCTCTGTTTCTCTCTATCTAAAGACAGGTGGCTGGGAGGGATGTTCCTGGCACCAAACCAGAAATGACAAAAACCACACTAGATAACAATTTATTTAGCGCTCAAACACAGGCCTGGGGATAGCCATCAGGTAGCGTGCCACCCAGCGCCAACACGGAGCAAGAAGGCCATCGATGCAGAGCTAAGAGCAGAGCCGAGCGGCTAGCTTTGTTTCATGTTTTAGCATGCTGAGATGTTTTCTTTTCTTTTTTTTTTTTTAAAAAAAAGCTCAAGTTCCACAAATTCGGTCCACAACTAAGCTCTTGGAGTTGTTTGTACAAAACCCCTTTACACCAGCTAAAACCCGAACAACCTTAGCCTTGAGTTGTGATCAGGTTTCTGTGTTTTTGGGTCTGCATTAGCTTAGCATATTTGTGGAAAACAAAACCCCTTGAGGCATAGTGCGGCCCTTGTTGTTGGTAACGTGAGTGCGATAGCAGCTCCTCATTTAGCCGTTGGTGACTTTATTAAAGTGTATAGTTTCAGACCCCTGGTGCCTTAGCTATTGTATTCTCACCCCTCTATAGCAGGGTTAAGTCCTGCGCTGCTTGTGAATACACAAAACACCTCTCAGCCACATTGACTGCATTATAATGCATTCAACTCGCATTGAAGTCCAAGTGATTGTTGCTCTTACTTGTCCTGGAGTTAAATGATATAAATGTATGTCTTAATATTGGTCTCCTTTTGTGTTCATTTCAAAATATTTTACAAATGTTGATGTCAAAGAGAGCAATTGAATGTAGGGTAGTCAATTTGGTTAATTATAAGAAATAACGTGTTCAAGAAATGTATACAATTATTTATGTTAATACGTGGTTCAATCCTCAAGTGCCACCAATGTTTTTGCAAGTCCTGCTATAAAATGATGCTATAAAAAACAGAACACGGGGCTCTTGAAAAGTTTTTTTTTTCAGTGTAACTACTTTTAATTTGACATGGCATGCGAAAAATATTGCCTCATAAAGCCAAATTACGAAATGAAATGAATTGTATAGAAATAAAGCTAACAAAATATGACGTTCTTTCTTCAATGGTTTAATCTGCTACATTAACCTAATGAATTGTGTAATTTGGGTGCTTCTCTCAATAAATATTGATATGTGATTATTAATTTGATTGAAGTAAATCTCTTATACTCACCAAGGCTGTATTTATTTGATCAAAAAATTAAATATACAGTTGAACGGTAACAGTATAGTTACTGTTTCTATTGCAATATATTTTAAAATATAATTTATGCATTACTTCAGTCTTCAGTGTCACATGATCCTTTAGAAATCATTCTAATGATCTGGGGCCTGGGGATCTACTCAATAATTGGTATTTATAAAAAGCAAACTTGAGGCGTACGCACAAAAACGGGTGAAATGAGAAAGGGCGAAACTGTCGGCAGATGGAAGAAACATGTGAAAGTGTGTAAAACTGTTGACCGTTGTGTAAAAGAAATGGCAATAGTGCCTCTCATAAATAACTTGAAGACTTCACTAAGCAAGTCTTACAATTAACAGCCTACATGAACACCCGTTTGATCAATCTGCAGTGTAAAACAAACAAAATCAAACAAAGATTACAACAGAAATGCAAATTAACACATTTTCTCAAAAATAAAAGTGAAATATCTGCAATAATAATTATAGCATGTTATGCAATTCTTCTGTAGCGTGTAAGATGCAATCAAATGGATGGTAATAAAATGCCATGATGCCTTCACAATGCGTAATGACGTAATGCATAATGCAACCGTATGCCACTCAAGTGCATGCCTTTTTTTGGCATTAATGCCCACACTGTGCCCTCGAAACAACATTTTACACCTCTTTTCCACATCGCCAATGATAATTTCTATTTAACATTGAGTGAAGTTACGTTTCTTGTAGGGCTGTCAAACGATTAATCACGATTAATCGCATCCAAAATAAAAGTTTGTGTACATAATATATGTGGGTGCACTGTGTATAATAATTTTGTATATTAAGAAAAAATATTTATTTATAAAATATTTATATATAATATAAATTATATATAAATACAGTAAAAATATTTCTCAAATATATATAACCATGTGTGTGTCTATATATATATATATATATATATATATATAAAATAATTATACACAGTGCACCCACATATATTATGTAAACACAAACTTTTATTTTGGATGCAATTAATCATTTGATTTGACCAGTTTCTTGGTTTTCCTCTCTGTGTTTGCCATGATTTCGTAATCAATGAATATTAACAACATGTGGGCGTTTCACGGGCTATTTATGGGCAACTATAGGCGTGACGTGATGCTGCAAAAGCTGCGCTATACATTTAGAATTGATTGTGATTTATTAAGGGAAAACTTACGTAGGATGTGTGTGCGCACAGTTTTATAAATCCGAATATTTCTGTATGTATGTTTAATCCGTACGCCACTTCTCACGCTGTAAAAAAATGTTGTTGGTTTAACTTAAAATAAGTAACCTGGTTGCCTTAATTTTAAGTTCATTAAAATGGAAAAATTGAGTTAATACAATGAAGGAAATTGATTTAATCACCAGAAACTCAAAATATTTTGTTATCTGAACCTAAGTTGATTTGACAAAAGAAAAAAATGTTGTGATTACAAATCATGAAAATATTTTTTTACAGTCTGCAGAGTTTTATAAATGAGGCCCCTGGTGCTCAAGAAACAATCCAAGAAACTTTTTTTCAGGATTATTTGATGATTAGAAAGCATTCATTTGAAATAGAACAATAGAATTTGTAACATTTAAAAGTCTTTGTTCAATTTAATTTTGATCAATTTAATGCATCCATGCTAAAACAATAGCTTTCTTTAAAAAAATATTACTTACCTCAAACCTTTGAACAGAAGTGTGAATAATTGTATTTAAAATAATATAGTCTGAAAGCTCTCTATATATATTAAAGGTACAATTTTACTACATAAAATGTGCATGTATGCAAGATACAGATCTCCACTCTGACACCACTGCACCAACATCCGTTTATCTGTTCTGATCACAGATGTGGATGAGGTGTAGTTTGTACTATGTTCACAGAGTTTTGCTTTGCCAAGTACCCAGTGGAGGGGAAGACTGTCTGATCTCAGGTGTTAAGTGAGCATGTAATATTCACCTCTGGGCTGAAAGGAAATCAGTGGCCAGCAGTTGGGAAATTACAGCGATGAGCACAGCAATAACGCTCTGAAACGCATGAGTGTGTGGATGTTTGTTGTATAGTAAGTCCTGTACTTATAGATATGTGAATGAGTTCTTGTGCTTCATGGTTTTTATTTCAAGGCGTGATAAAACTGGCTGCTCAATAATAGGTATAAATGCACCATTCTTTGAGGAACAAGTTTTTTAAAATGATTTAGGATTTTGGACATAGCTCAGTGTAAATGGAATGTCAGTATGTTGCTGCTTATCACACAAAACTTGGAGTGAATTGGGAGTGTAAATGAGATGTGTGAAATGCTTGCTGTGTTTTAAGCTCTTGTGTGAAAATTGCAATGCCAGCCAAGCACATGGACTCTATATTAGTTTTTTAATGCATAATGTATTCAGCTTTTTGTTCACTGTTTTCACTCAATGTTATATATGGGTTATAGAAATATAAAGAAAATATAACAATATTAATTGCTTCTATTTATATGGATATAATATAGATAAAATAGTATATCACTACCTCTTTATAACAAACCTTCCAAACATATCATACTTAAACATATCAAATATATTACACACTATAAAAAATACTGAGTTGTTTCATCCGGGACAAGCCCAGCCGTTGGGTTTAAAAATGTTAATAAAAAATTTAAACCAATTTTTGGGTTTGTCTATATTTAGTCTATATAACCTAAACATGGAACGAAACAAGCAGCATTTTTTAGTGTACATAATATATAAAATATTTTACAGTGTGTGAAAATACAGTTTTTCCGTACAGGGTTAGTGTTGGAAATATGTCATATAGTTGTATTTCAGCAGAGTATGTCATTTGGATGGACATTTTTTTTATACCTACAAAGCACAATTTGCCCTGACACATTTCAGTCAAGACTCTGAATTGTCAAGGCCATTTTGGGTACCAGCAGCGCCAGTATTAGAGCTGTTTTCTTTTAGTTTCATTAGCTCCCCACTGGAGCCAGAAAGCTCTTTAGTGGTGATGGCTATTGTTGGTGCCCTGGTTAGAGCTCCACTGAGCACACAATAACATTTTATGTTCTTGAGACAAGACTCGCTTCTTTGAGTGTTCCACAGGAGCCAGTGGAGAGGTCATTTATACCCAGTGCTCAGTCTGGAGATCTGTGCCTCTCCATCTCAACCTACCTGAGCATTTTCACCAACAAAAGGCAAAGAAAACATGTTATTTTAAAATAGACACAGTCCTCAGACAATATCTTAAGCTGAAGGCTCAGTCTTTTGAAATACGCAACATAGATTTGTTATTTTTTTATTGTTTTTTTGTTTGTTATAACAAAAAAATTATCAAGTCAATTCTATTTATATAGCGTTTTTCACAATGCTTGTTCAAAGCAGCTTTACACAAAATCATGATGTTGATGTTTATACTATATCAAAATGCTGAACTCATGATACAATATTATTGTGATCCTCCTAGGGTTAACATATTTTTTTCCATTTTTTTTTTTTACTTTTGATTAAAATGCTAAATTTGATATTACTTTGGTTGTGGACATAAATAAGCTTGGACTTGGTGCTGATAACCCAATGCACAGGACATACAAAATTATATTAGATGAATATGCTTGCACTCTTTCACTGACTAGATATATTTAAAATAAATGTAGGCCACTTTTTACTGGTAACATAAGATATTTTTGGCATTACCAGGACCCACAAATATCCCCCCATTGTATTATTATACATTATATTCAACATTATATATAGTAGTTTAATGTAGTACTGAGACTAAAACTATATTAACTTGAATTTTTTCACACACAGTAATTTTCATTTTGGGTGAACTGTACCCAATACATATTGTCACTCACTATCCACCAAACATATTGTTGCAAGACAAAATATATTGTTACACCACTAATATATATATTTCCCTGCGTGCGTATACTGTATGTGCAGTAAAGTTGTACATATATACTTGTATCTAACTGGCAATAATATAAATATAGTTACAATGCAATAATAAAATAATATTGAAAATTTCCCAAGAAAAATCTAAGCACTTTGGTCATTGCAAGCCAATGTATCTAAAAAGTACACAAACAAGATTCAATATGTTGTTTTGTTTTCTCATCTGACCACTGTGTAAAGTGGTTAATAATTGATTTACAGAGTGTTTCTCAGGGTGCTGTAATATCCAGACGCAGGTAAAAACGACTTCCACCCAAAGGGACCGTGCAGACACCCTGGTACCATAGAAAATGGGCCGTTCACATTCAAAGCCATGTGTTATTTCCCATTGTTTGTAATGTGTGGGGCTGTTAAGCGTCTGAGAGCGGGACTGCATAGCGAGTGTTTACAGACTCTTCCCCCAGCGGTGGAGTAAGTGTGGGATCAAGGTCATCTCTGAGCAACAGTAGAGTGATGGGCCATCAAAGAGAGCAGTGAAAGAGCTCTGACAGACACAAGAGGGCTTTTATTGACTTCAGTGGTGTTCCTCAGGTAACAGTGAGGCAGGGCCGAGATGGGAGTCCTTTATCTCTCTCCATCTGGAGTTACCACTGCTGTGTGGGCCTTTTTACCCTCACTGGTACCAATATACAAGACAAGCACATGTGTTTGAATGGTTTGTCTTGAATGGTTTTTGTGTTGAATTTGGTCGAGTGATGTAACTGAAAAAATAATTTTTGGTTTTAGCATTGGGGAAACTGGGGCAAGTTGTCAAACTTTTTACACTGTGAGTATTTCTTATGGCAGACTTATTTGTGACAGTTATAGACACATCATAAAGACTATTTCCAGCATTGCTCCTGAAAAAACATACAGCTCATCGAACTCACATTGACCTTTTGTGACAACATATTCCAGTAGAGCAGCTCCATTTTCAAGAAACGGCTAAAGACTGTCTTAACCCTTACTATTTTATTCTCTTTCATTTTTTTTTAAATGTCCTATGTGTACTGTGCTAGACTAACTGGGACAAGTCACAACACTTTCATATTGTTGCAATCTTGTTGATTTTTCTCCTCATTTCCAAGTCACTTTGGATAAAAGCATCTGCTAAATTATTAAATGTAAATGTTGTCATTCTATGGGCAAGTTGTTACAATCAAAACCTTTTAAACAAAATGTAAGCAGTGAGACATTTTCATGAAACAAAACAATTAAAAAATATTGCAAATATTCAAAAGACAATTACAAAAACTATTCTGGAAAATTAGAATTTAGTATATTATAAACAAAGATATACCTAAAAATGCTAATCTTATACCTTATCATTCTATTTTTGCTTTAGCTGTTGTTCGGTAAACAACTGAACACAAATCACTGACATACTGTACACTACCGTACAAAAGTTTGGGGTCAATAAGATTTTTTTAATGTTTTTGAAATGGCTGATTTATTTAACCAAAAATACAGTGAAACTGGAATATATATATATATATATATATATATATATATATATATATATATATATATATACTTTTATTCAGCAAGGAAACATAAAATTGATCAAAAGCGACAGTAAAGACTGATACAAATAGGTTTCTATTTATTCTCTTTTGAACTTTGTTCATCAAAGAATCCTGAAAAAACAAATGTCACCATTTCCAGAAAAATATTATAATAATGGTAATAATAATAAAAAAAAAAAATCTTTGAGCACCATATCAGCATATCAGAATGATTTCTTAAGGATCAAATGACACTGAAAAAAAATTCAGCTTTTTAAATGACAGAAATAAGTTGCATTTTAAAATAGATTTTTTAAAAACATAATAGACTTCCACAATATTCCAGTTTTATTGGTTTTTACTTAATATTCTGTATTTTTGGTCAAATAGATCAGCCATTTCAAAGGCATAAAAAAAAAATCTTATTGACCCCAAACTTGTGTGCGGTAATGTACAGTATGTCAGTGATTTGTGTTCAGTTGTTCACCCAACAACAGCTAAAGCAAAAATAGCATGATTTGGAAGATTAACTTTATGACCAGTATGTTCAATTTTAAAAGTTGAATACAAAATCCCTGTTAAAGAAAACAAGGATTAGTGCAACTGGACATTAAACACAAGATCTTTTGATATTTCCCATGTGACACCCAGATCCGTTTCTCTAATTTCAAATACGCTAAATGCAGATTACGTTCTTTTAGAAAGTTATAATGGTTATTATAAGAGATGAAAAAAAAATCTTTCAATCTTAAAAACAAGTAAAGGTTGTAAGTGCCTGAAGAGCTTATTAAATCTGTCCGTCAGTGTGTTGTAGCTCAGGTCTGGCGTGGTGTGGGTGAGACTCGGCGATTTGAGCGGCAGCGACAGATGCTGGATGGTCGCTGGTATTCCCAGCAGAAAGAGACACCCCTGGGGTCTGTTGACATCTGACAGTACATCAGGGATCAGCAGTGACACTCTCTCATGTTCTGATGCCATCGTATACAGTATGTCAGTGATCACATGTACCGGCCCATGCTGAAACTCTCGTGAGCTGCTGGTGTCATCTGTCTGCTGATGTGTTCAGCTCTTCACTGTTTAGTGAACATTGAAGATGTGTTATTCTGGAGCTGTGAGGTGTGGATTGAAACCTGTAATGTGTCAGTAGCAGAGATAGGTTTGATTCCAACCAGAATAGAAACACATGGTACAATATGTTTAGGCATGATGGCATGTATGATTTAATGAATTCATGCATATTTTGTGTTTTAAGAGTGAAAATACTTTTTCTTTAAATTTTCAGTAAACAAACCAAGGTGTACAGTAAAAATCTTTCTAATGCTTAGGCATAAATATAGCTTGATATAAATGTAAATGCTTTAGAGGGGATTGTTTAAGGAACTGCATTGCCTGTGTTTGACCAGTTGAGGCCATGCTTTCCCCAAACTGGGCAGGCGCTGTTAGACCGGAGGATGGATAGTCTGGAATGGATCTGTTCTTCTTAAATAGAGAAAGTCCCATTCAGCCCTCTTCCTCTTCATTGTCATATAGTCTCTGTGTTATTACAGTGACGTGGAAAACCCCATTTTGTGCACATGAAAATACCAAATTAAAAACACCTTTTATTTTATCATCATTATTATTATTATTATTATTTATTATTATTATCTTTAATGTTATAAATGAATATGTTTTATTTTTGGTCAGCCATGCATAATTTTTATTTTTAAATATTTATTTTTTTTATTTTTTATTTTTTTGTCAGTCATGCATCATGTTTTTTTAAATATATATATATATATATATATATTATTAATGTTTATTAGAAATGAATGTGTTGTATTTGATTTAAGTTTATTAGAAATGAATGCGTTTTGGTCAGTCATAAATTCTCAGCCATGGTTTTCAGGCTTGGGTCATGCAGAATAGAGGGTTGGAGACAATTTCCCTGCTGAAAGGTGGTCTACCTGTGCAGGCTGGGCCAGGGGCAGCTGCATGTCATTTTTGTCCCAGCCAGCCAGGGTCTGTCAATTAAGGGAACACAGGGCAATCTGTGGCCACTGAAAGAGATCCCCTCACCCAGCTTGCTGGCAGAGAGACGGGCCTTTGTTCACTGGCATGTCTCACATACTTTCTGAGGCCAGATAAGCCCGGGTTTCATGAAACCCGGCTTTATATTTGGCCACTGTAATGTCCCCACGAGGGCAGAGCATAGTTAAGAAAGCACAGGCAGTGAAAAGGTAATATTCCCCTCCTCATTACGGGGTCGGCAATAAAAGCCACAGGTTAGGTGGTCCCAAAGTCTGGCTCTGAATATTTGCTGAATGATGCACCCCCCTCGCACCCCCGCCTCACCTCCTCCCCCTGGCGGTGTAGAAATAAGCTGGGAAGCTAGAGGGCGGCTTGGTTGTTTCCTGAAATCGGATTAGCAGCTACTCTACACTTAGATCTGCAGGGAAAGGGGCTTTATTTGAGCCCGGCTCAAGACCACCCATCAGGTAAACAGGTACATTAACGTGGGCCTAAAGAGAGAGAGAGAGCAAGAGTCAAGGGGAAAGAGAGCGATCGAGAGAGGAAAAGTGAAAGATTCGTTCAGTGATAGGTGGGCAGTCTGAGGATAATACCCATTTTTCTTTCTCCCTGTTGATTTCCATAGAATGTTTTTAATCCAGAGGGACTGTGTTATTTGACCTAGAGGCAGGTGCTAATGATTTTTAGAATTTTAAATTAAATTCTAAACATTTATGCAGTTTTGGATCTTTTTTTTTTTTTTTTAATTTCAGCTTTCCTATGTGATGCACCCACATCCCTCATGTGGAATCAAAAGTTAATCCCCATTTTTCCCCTGTTCATTTCTACAGAATATTTTAATCCACTGTGTTATTTGACCTACAGAGGCAGGCGCAAATGTTGTCTAATTTGTAAAATTCACCAATCTTATCTCATGGGAAAATGTTACAAGGTGGCGATTCCGTACAATTTTGTACGATGTTAATTTTGAAACGTTTTCGAAAATAAAATTGTACGAAAACGTATAATGAGATCTAAATGAAAATTAGCCACCAATTCACTCAAATGTAAAATAATTGCAAATTGCCATGAGATTGAGTTGAATTCACACAAAACAAATTTTAGAAATTTAGAAAAGTCCTTTTTCATTCCATTTGACATATTTAGCCTTTGTGAACATTTATTTTGTAAAATTTCAGCTTTTATTTTGGTCATTTCCATGCGATGCATCCCTAGATCCCTCATGCGCCATGATATCTAAAGCCTGCCATGTAGTAGCACCACCAAAGCATCCTGAGGAAATCCCTGAGTGCTCCTGAAAATGAGTTTTTGGCAAGTTGCTTGAAGACATGCTCTTCCCTGCAAGCCACCCAGGCTTTGTTAGCATTGCTGGCCTGAGCCTGGAGCCTTCAAGACACCTATTATGCCTGACTCAGTGGGGCAGAAAGCGCAAGAGCCTTTTCTGCAGTCATGTGGCCACAGTGGCATTATACACAGTTGAGTATTAGATATTTTGTGAGTCATATAAACAGTGCAGAGGACTGTGAGGCTGCCTGGAGAAGTTTTGATAATTGGGAGTTATATAAGTGTCCAAATCCTCAGCGGAGGCTTGGAAGAGTTTCCCCCTCCCCTCCTTTCTTTCCTCCTATTATGTATTTTTGAAAAGCCAAGACGGCCTCACAGTGGAGGTGACAAATCCTTTGACATAAACTGTTGTGTAAAGAAGGTTAGGGGTAAAGCAAAATCCTCAGGAAGAACGCTGCTAATTGCCTCGTCCGATTAAGTGTTTTTTTTTTTTTTTTTTTTTTTTTGTGGTCTGTGTTTAACAAATGAAATCTGCGTTAGTGTTCGCCGTTGAGCCTTGTTCGGTACTTAATGCTATTGTATCCACGCTGAACGGTTCACTCAGTGATGTTGTTGTCAACATCCACAGACGAGGTATGTGCCGGTTGGGTGCCGGCTGGGAGAATGGAGATTTTATTAATCAGTGATGGGCAAACTGCAGCACGGTCAGCTGTCAGGAGGGAGGGTCTGGCGGGGGCTTCCTTCAGGAAGCAGACAAAAACCGCTCTTATTTTTCAAGATACTGTTGCTACAACATGGCTCTCGGGAGCGTTTGTGTTTGAAATGCGGTTACGCGCTGTCTCTCACTTGTGTCTTACGGCATGAACTGTTAGCAAACCTTAATCTGACTTGCAATATCGGATAATGAGATTCAGATAGAACATGACTGTAATTTAGGACCACCTTTGTTCAAAATGTGTCACTGGAGAGGGAAGCACCTGGTAGATCTAAACTCTTAACATTTTCAGATTCATGCAAAAAGTTTTTTTTTTTAAATGTCTATCAATCTATCTATCATTCTATCAATTTATCTATCTACAACATGATTGACTTTAGATTTACAGTAAATTACTGGCTACTAGTTGCATTACTTCCACATTAAAGGTTGTATCAGTGATTGTGGGTGTCGTCACTTCTGTTTGTGTTTGAAGCGAGATCCCAAACAAACCAAGTTAGCTTGCCCCTCCCTTCCGTTTCGTGCATCATGAAAAACTCAAATCCCTACAATCTGATATTTGCTAGAGCTATCCAACTTTAGTCGAGCTTCACTCATATTTTTTAAAGAATTATACTTTGTATTTTCACACACAGTTCACATACAAAAAAGTCAGCACTAGAAGCTACTCATCTATCCAGAAGAAACAGTGCAACATCGGCGTCTGATTAAAAATGTTCAATTCTTTGGGTTCTCTCCACCGTTCAAAAGCCTCCTTGATTATTATTCGTTTCTTTGGTGAAAAATGACGGTATTCCCTCGTCCTAATCCTCCACCTCTTCTTGGGGATTGCCTCTTCCATGTTAAATGTATCTGGTCCATTAATAGCATAGGTTGGTTGATAGACACTGGCTTATTCTTCAGCTCTGACTTCGGAATCGGGTCCAGGCTCCGTGCACGAGCATGAGCAATCTAATATTATTGATTTGTTGATTTAAATGTTATTTGCCATTTGTACACTCACAGACATACGAGTGCATTGAAATGTCTTAAGTAAAGTTCTTAGAGTCAGCACTGCAGTAAGAAATGTGGGAAACAAAATAATTAAAGTCCCGATGTAGGCAATAATTGTATCCCTTAAAACTAATCTTTGATCACCAAAATGACAAGTTTTTCCTGTGAAACAAAATTCTTCAGGCCTTAAAATAGCTTGAATGCAACTTTACACCCTTGCTTAATTTATTATACTTGGAACCTTGGATATGCTAATTAGCCCCGCCTCCACTCGCACAGACCAGCTCAGAGATTGACTTATGTCAACTTACTGAGGTAAATGCACAATGGTATCACTCTTTACAACATCGGGGACATAACGGTAATTAACATGATTAGCCTTTTGCTTGACTATGTTCTCAAACAGCTAGTAATGTGTTGCTAATGCTACACAAACCATGTTCCCGTTTGCCACCTCAGAGTCCGACAGCTGCCTTCTAACAATCATCAGAAAATTAGAACGTCAGTAGAGAAAAGCATACCCAGATAGCAAACTGACATTGAATCAACGTGGAAACGACGTCTCTCATGACATTGAAACAACGTCGATTTGCTCATCGAATTAACGTTGAACCAACGTCAGACGCGGCATTCTTCAAAGCTAAATGAAATCGAAAATTGGTTTGCTTTCATAACGTTGAAACAACGCGTTGATTTCAAGTTGATTTTCCGTTAGTTTTGAAAGAATGACGCATCTGACGTTGGTTCAACGTTAATTCGATGAGCAAAACAATGTCAGATCAACGTTGTTTCGATGTCATATTTCCACGTTGATTCAATGTCAGTCTGCTATCTGGGTATAGTTCATCGTAACATCATAATACACCAGTTATATTGCTAAATCTACTCGATTTTTCATATCAACAAAAATATTTACGGGATAAGGCTCGGTTCACATATAGTGGCTAAAAACGCGTAGAAAACGCTATGCGCACCGCCTTCTCCTTTTTTCAAAGCGCTAGGGTGGTTGCGCTCCGGTTGGTTCTTTTCACCTGACCTACGGTGCGCTTGCGGCATTTTGAGTTTAGAAGTTAAGATGTTTTTATCTTGAAAAAAAATTAGTGACCGCGTCGCTTCCATTATGAGCATGCATACTGCACGCCTACATTTGAAATAACGTACTAGAGCCAGTGAACAGACCCTAATCTGGCATCACTCGAGACAACCCTGCTAGTTCAGTATTAATGATATTCGAAAGCCCATCGGCACTTTGATGTGATTGGTCCTGCCCGTTCTCATCCTTTAACGTCATATAGAACGCTATATGCATATATATATATGTACATGCATATACGCTATAACGCTATACTACGCACATGGCACCCTTTATCGTTAATATAACACGCGAACCCAAGACGTCATAAATCCTTTAGCGTGAATATGACACGCACACCCTACCCCACACCTAAACTTAGCCCTCACAGCACGTGTTATATTAACGATAACGGGTGCCATGTGCGTAGTATAGCGCCGTTTTTGCAAATAGCGTTCTATATGACGTTAAAGGATGAGAATGCGTTGGATTGGTCACAGGGTAGTTTGTGACGTCAGAAAAAAACAGAGATTTCAAACGGCATTTTTGAGACTCATTTTTTTTTCACTGCAGTTTAAAGGAGAAAATACTCTGCAATGGTGTTGACTTATAAATTTGCACATGGTTTGTCTTAAAGCCCATTAAAAACACCACATGGACATAAAAACAACATTAAACACTTGATCGATAATAATAAAAGGCACTTTCAAAGCTGTACATACAATGACTAAACAGCAAAAAATGCAATGGGGTAGCCTACACTATTTTGTTGAGTGTATAGTATTAGATATTTATGTTTATATTTAATGCATTTAAAATGTTTTATTTCACTTAATATTCAAAACATAAAAATAATACATTTATATTAAATTATTATAAATAATAAAAACAGTTTGGTCTAGGCTGAATATATACAATGCATTAATGTTCACTGTCTTGCTGGTTGATGTTGATTGCCCCTTTCCCTCATCCCCCTCTGGTTGTGCCCCCAATTATAAACAACATGAATTTTCCCCAAAGCGGATGCATCCTCCTGCCCTGTGCAGCTGGCCGGTGTGAAGCTCTGCTCTCTGGCTGTCTATCCCCCTGCCACCCCAGCTGTGAGAGAGGAGAGTGGCTGCAAAAGGGCGGCAGTCCGAGGCACTCAGGCATGACCCTGACCATGTCAGGCCGTGTGTGCTGGGGGCATAGAACTGAGTGCCTCCAGCGGTGTGTTTTACCAAGCTCACAAACAGGGATTTAGTTGCCAGCAGAAACCTCTCCACCTTCTTTCACAGCCCTGAGAGATCTGCTCATCTCTCACACAGCTTTGCATCTCTTGCCTTTGGGATGTGACCGACAGCAACAACACAGCCTGTTGTAAATCCAGTTTCTCTAACCATTTTTTTAAATTGATAGGCCTAGCGATCATCATGTTTTTAATGAAATTTAAACAGAGGTCTTTTCTGTACAATAGAAAGGGGGGGGGGGCACCATAAAAGTGGTCCTTATTTCACTATAATTTGAATCTTCTGAAGCTGTTCAAAAGCTTAATGTGTGGAACCCATTGAATTTACATCATTATTCACTAATAATTGTTTTCTTTGCACCATATAAACCTTAATTTAGTTTAAAATCGTCAGTTTTCACTATTTTACTCCTTTCGCACTAGATAACGTAAAAGTCTTTTGGTCATTGTCCTTATCTGGATAGTTTTCTGGGATTTGTCAATGCAAGGCTTTGATTCCCTTGTGATACACATTATAGCTTAACTTCTTTCATATCGTCTGTCTGATTTATGCGAACGAGAATATTTTCTGTGTGGGCTTGTGCCTGTGGGTGGTTTGCCTCACCCGTCTTTGCTTGGCATTGAATTCGGCTGGCGAGAAGGCCAGCCTGGGGCAGAGGCTACTGGTTAAGCATTTTCATGGTGGATTTGAAATCAGATTATATATGGGTCCGCTCAATTGCCTTAATGGATTTTAAGAGACTAGATCCTATTAATAACGCCGCCGCCCCTGAGGCCACTCTGCCACCAGTATCACTATAATCTAGCATGCAAATTAAATCCTACCTCGATATGCTTGTCTATTTAATGTAGTCTGTTACATCCCCTTTATTTGTTTAGATGTAATATTGTTTCAAATACGGCCCCCTTACCTTCAGCCAACCCGAGGAGCGGCAGTAATTGCTGCAGGAAAATGAAGTGTGTTTTGGGGCTCAGGACGCTTGAGGACGAGCCCTGATCATCATGTAGGAGCGAGTCATATTTTGTCATTTCTCTTTCTTAGATCCACTCTCATTTCCCTTCTATTCACCACCATCTCTCAGTGGGGATTAGGAAACGCCAGCCACTTAGGTCTCTAATCCAAGCAAGTGCCACTGTTTGCTCTGTAACTGAGCTTACCCCCTCCTTTTTTGTAACTAATGAGAGTGTACTTTGCCTTATTTCTTTGCATCCTGTTACTGTACGCCTTGTTAGGAGTCAAAGGTACGCAGCCTCACATGCGGCGCATACGTTAATCGGCTTTGGTCTTAATGATGACGGAGATTATACAGCGTATAGAGCTTTGACTTTCAGTCTCTGGGTGGTGTCTCATACCCACCTGCATGAGACACATTATACTTCGATCAGAAATTAAAGTTTAACTCGGCTGGAGAAGGAAAATCCCCAGAAACGGTATACAATAAATGGCTGCGCATTATCTTCCTCTTAGTAAAATGCTTGGTTTACGTGCAATTTATTTGTTCCTCATGGCTGGAAAATGATTTCTCGTGTTTTTACTGCATCGCAAAGTAAGGGGATGTTTTTCCTAAAATGCTGTTTAAGCTTTAATTGATCCATTTACTTTCACAAAATTGAATAAAGCAGTAGAAAGTTTAGAAGTTAAATGAGTTGAATCAGTTAATTTATGCTTAATTAACTTAATATTCACATGAGTGAAGTAGTTTAGAAAACGTCTTTAAATTTGTCATTGGTGGAGGGTGAAGGTTTGGCCAAGACAAGTCTTTTGCCAATTACGTTATTACGGATGTAAGCAACATTTCAGGAATTGACAGACTGAAGTAGGATAATCACAGCTCTAGGACTGCATGGTTAAAAGAGAGAGAGAGAGAGAGAGAGAAAAGATTATTTCCTGTTTCCCAGATATCAACATCCGGCCAAATAAAAATAAATAACCACCTTTCAAACAAAGGTATGCTCGAGAGTGCGCACCTCATTTCAAGCACAATTAACTTGAAATGGAGTGCTGTAGGATCAATAGTCCCCAGTTGATCCAAGGGGGCTGTCACTCTGTGGAAATGGCACACATATGGTAATACCCCAGCTTAACAACAACTTAGAGGATTTACTGTTGCCGTTTTCAGACCAACATGAATAACAAACAGTCGTCCACCCCCTGGGAGCCATTTTGTTTTATTCCAGCTTCAATTAATCTTTCTGGGGGAGGATACCATTTAAGATAAATAACAGGGGGAGCTAAGGAGGATGTATTGAGGAACTGAACAGTAAAGTATGCTAATTATGAAAATGAAAACCTTTTTTATGTAAATGAAATGCTTTTTCTTTTAAGCTGTACTGTGCAAGTTCGAGAGACGGAAAGAGATTTCTCATTGTTATGAATACATATTTTTAGCTCAAAGCCCTCCTCCGTATAGGGAGTATTTATACCCAGGTCAGCTTATGATAATGTATGTATATAATATTGTACTCTTGTACTGTCTGGTCACATTGCTTATCAAGTTCCTGAACATTCAGCAATTTAATAGTAACTAGTATTCAAAAATGTAAAACAAAAAAAATCCATCACTGGGAATATTTACAATATTAGCAGTTACAAAACCTTATGAGCTGCCCATTTATATACCACATATTAATGGTGCATTAGTTTGGTGCTAATTTTGAAAGTTTTCAGACTCATCTGAATGGTGTACACTTGCATGAGATGAAGACTGTTGTCATTAGGGATTTTTACACACGACTGTGCATAACAATGGGTTATCGTCATTCGCTTTTTAACCTTGGGTAAATTGATGTTTCACGGTTGTAATTTAGAAGTGGGGTTAGCTACACTTTTTTAGCCTGGTTAAAACCAGACCATTCTCAGTTGGTACCGAGTTATGGTCTGGCAAAGCGTCATAGACAAATCATTTCCAGAGGGGCATCATCAACGGATGTCGCGGGTAGACCTAAAACCAATCAGAGCGATGAAGGAGATGAAGTATGCAGAGCGGCGGCCGGCGGAGAAACATCTCTGTGTGTTGTTCTTTGCTCTGTTTTTAGCAAAAAGGAAACGTTCAAATTGCTTAAAACAGACGCGATAACTGATTCGAACGAGTGATGTTCGGCGGCAGCATCCATCTTTATTACGCAAAATCTGCAGACAACTAGTTGCGTGCCTCTTATTCACATACTTTGGACAGTCATGGAAACACTGCTATCTATGAACAGTTTCAGTGTCAAATGGTGGCAGAAAATATTACAATTAGAGTGAAGAGACCATTTCATTCTTTAGCTTTATAGTCGACAAGTCCATTCAGAATGGACTTGATAGTACAGTCAGCATTATATATGATGATGCGCAGTGCTAGAGCCTTTATGTAAACAAACTCAAGCAATCCAAATGAAGAAAGGCAACTTGACAGTGTGTAGAACACAACAATACCGGACAACTAAATGGAGCACAAAGAGGGACTTAAATACACTGTGATGATGACAAAAGGTTTGATGATTAATGACAACTAATGATGGGTGGGAAACTAGGAACAAAGGAAACACAGGAAACAGGTAACAAGAACTCTTTTTAAATTAGGATTTTCTCCATTACTGATGTCAAAAAGTAATAATTTGTGTATCTGACTCTGAGGATTCGATTAATTATGTCAGTTTTCATGTTAAATAAACCATTAAAACCCCATACTAGGGTATTACAAAGTTTCAGCAGGAATCTTCAATGGGCTCATATTCTCTTGTTCAGTTTTTTAGAAGGATAAGAACATGCATGTAAATACATTCAATGGTAAGTTGAATCCACTGTCTGCGCATGTAATGTATTTTATGGGGTGTATGTGCTTATGTAGTGTGTTCCAAATCGCTTGAGGTTCCATTTCATTTAGGATGCACTCTTAACAGACAGCTCCCTATGTTGGCAGGAGATAGCAAGGCAGCTCACTAGGTTTTGAAAAAGAGCCATTGCATAACAAACACTGATTCTGCATGATCTTGAGGCCAGCCTGACTCCAGTCCTGAGCTGTGCTGCTGATGAGTGCAAAAGCAGACAGGCATATAAAGAGGGAATGTCACCCTGGATGATGAGAGAGCTGAGGTCAATTCCAAATTGATTTTCTTCAAGTGCTGAATTGATGCATTCCATTTGATCAGGAAACTTTGCCATTGTGATTGAATATCTGCTTCAAGAGCTTGTATTAGAATTGACTACGTTGTGTCGAAGCGCTCTCAAACCAGGTGTGCAATTGAGCCACGTAGCGTGTATGATCGGCTATCAGCCAATGTGCCTAACTACGTTGTCACTCGGCTTTAAAGTCATTATGTGGGTATTGAGGTACTTTGAGCAGTTAAATCTAGCTGTAAAGCTGCAAAAATCTAGTTTTCTCTGTTTACCTGAGGCTGAAAACCACTCTGATCTCTTGCCTTTTCGACTGATATCGCCTGTGCTGAATGTGGGGAAGCAGACACGCTACACAGAGGCAATTCCTTGTCCTCTTTCCCCAGGAGTATGTTAAACTAAATCTAAATTGCTACTATGATTTCCTCAGTAGCCCCTGATGGAAAGCGAGTGATGTTGGTAAAGAAATGAATAAATGAGGAGCAGTTCCGCTTTGGGGCCAGTTCTCCGAGCCCCTGTGCCTTTCTCATGTAAATCAGAAGAACGGGAGTGGGTTAGGAGGACAATTCCCAAGCCGCCACTTGGGTGAAATGCAACTTTCCTGTGCTTTGAGAACCCACAATGAGGAATTTATTAGGAGTATTCAGTTTTAATTTAAAAGGAGTCGGCGACTCAAGGGAACCGTCGTGGCTTGTGTGATGTTCAAGACAACTAGGGCAGCCACTACTGGCTTTTCCCCATAGTGCATCACCTCCGGTCCAGCTTTTGTGTACTTGTGCGCGTATACACTGATGCATCTGAGGTTTTTCAGGGAAGGGAATTCGTCAGGGTGAAGAAGTGTATCCGTTTTGGTTATTATGTTTTTAAAAATTCTCTCCAGCTCCCTATGAGGCAACAAAAAGAAAAAAAAATTGCTCCACTAGAGGCAGTGCCTTGAAATTGACAGCTGTTATCTCGCTCCAATGTGCGGCACCATCTGCTACTAATGCCAGACAACAAAAAGGGTTAATATTCTATGATGTTTTTTGTTGGCACTGCCGCCACAACCAGTCAAAGTGTTTTGTTCTGTGCCAGCAGATTGTATCATCCAATAGAATACAGTCTTCCATTACCTGCGTACTAAAGTCGAGGATGCGGTTCACTTAAAGGGTAAGAAATGTTTGGGATAGTGCCAGAAATACCCTTGAAGAAGCAAATGAGCCAATTTAGATGTCATACACTACATTATTGGTATATTTGCATTGGGGATCCATGTTTGAAATCTTTAATGTATGTAAAATGACTTGCACAGAAAGTTATTGACCAGTTTTAGTGGCCACAAATGCATATACAGTATATTAAAACAATGGGACACAGCTCTCTTTTTGATATCTTTCAGAGAGGATGGAGCCTGCTGACAATAATAGGCTTCCTGTGGCTAAATAAGCAGTGGTGAAATAACACTAAATGTCCCCAGATTGTTTGACAGACAGGGCCGGAGACTCAGAACAGCGGGTAGTTATTATACAGTGTTCTAGAGAGGGACATATTGCAGACCTCGGGTCCCACGTCAAACCCATTACAATGCAGGGGGTCACTTATAGAAAGCCAAAACCTTCAGTGTACAATACTGTCCGACTCAGTCATTAGATACAATGCAAACTCAAATTGTGAGAGAACTCCAAGCCAAAGTTCAGAACAGAACTTTTCTTTGAGCATAAAATAACACATATGGACACTCATTTGCCCAAAGGTTTAATGTTGACAAAAAGCTAACAAATATGTCCATAAATATGTGGTTTAGCTGGAAGACAGGCTTTTTTTAACGAGTTGCTCATTTAGCATTCTGGGAGACCGTTCACAAAATGGTCCAACATAGAAAGCGTGCAGCAGGGGGTAAATTGGAGCTCAGAGATGAATTATCATATAATCAAAATTCCAGACTGCGCCAAAAACAAAATACACAACATAGAGCGAATCACATCGCTGTTTCATTGCTCTGTTCGTCACTTTTAGATTGTAAGTTAATTTTTTTGTTTGTTGTATTTATTTACATACAAAATCTGAGTGATTTACACGGAATTGCTGCTTTCTGAATTTTTGTTAATCTTGTAACATTGTTGCTAAGTTACAATTGAGTGAATAAAAAAAACAGACATCACAACCCATCAAAAGCTTCTTTTATGATTGTGGAAGCTCACTTTCATGTTGTCAGTGTGCATGTGCACAGTTTGACCTTTACAGAAGTTGAAAAAACTAGAAATGAGATGGTATTGACTGATCGGTATCGGTAAAATAGACTGATATATTTAAAACGATAAATATATAGACAATTAACTATGCAATCCCGCATTATTTCTAGTTTGTCTGGTTTTTTTTTGTGTTTTTTTTTAAAAAACAGTTTTTTCATAGCAATGTTTATTCATCACTGAACACTGGCACTTTGCTTTATTCTTTGTTTTATTATTATTTGTTACAGACATTTATAATTTCTTTATTTGTGCATAGTAGATGTCCGTTTTTAATCTTACAAAAAATAGCTTGATAATCGAATATAGGCCAATATATACATTATTGCTTTAAAATGTTAACTGTTTTGGAATTAATGAATGCTTTATTAATATTTTGCTTTAAAATATTATTGCTGAAATATTATTCTTGCTTTCTCACGTTATTTGTAATCAATGCTTAATTCATGAGCATGAGACTGCTTTTCTCAGTTAATTCTGAATGATAGACTTCATCTTTTTAATTTATTTGTTTTTTTTTATTTAGGTTTTTGAAAATGATTTGTATCTCAAACAATAATTAATGCTATAGTCAAAAAGCATAGTCTTATAGAATGTAATGAGATATTTGCAATTATTTTCTGTCTAAGTAAGATACAAAACTGGTTGGCTGTGTTTACATAAAAATCTATTGCCAGGATGAGAGTATGAGGTTAAATTAGTCAAATGCAGCAAGTAGATGTCTCCAGTGATACTGGAAGAAGCGTTACCTGATAACTAAACATGATGTCCGTGTTTCTGCAGAGCAGTCTGTATGTTACAGCTACTCTGCATTATGTGTGTAATTCGGCATTTGAAGTGTAAAATGTGGATTAGGTGCTTCTCTTCATGGCTGCAGGCTTCCGTTCTGGTGATAAAGAAAACAGCGGGGCTCTGGCTGCATGCCGAGATGAGACTTGTGCGATGGTCAATAATCTATTACCACACATCGGCCTCCACAGAGTGACAAATGCCCATCACTGAAATAGGACTGCAAAGGTCAATGTTGGTCTGGTGACCTCAGCCCCAGCTACAAAGACTGGAGTGGTTTTACACTGGCTGCCACAGTCTCCAGGGGTAAACGCAGCCACGCACAAACAAAAATAGCTCAATGTTTTGAGCCTTACTTTTGGTGGAAAAATCATGCACACTGTGCATATTACAATTAATTACACTCTGTTGACATTGATCATTATTGTTCTCTGTAGGTTATTTTTTAGATCAATTTTACCATTTTAGGACCATATGCTGATTTATTAAACAAATTATTCACTATTTTCTAAGAAAAGCATCTTTCATAGCCACCTAGGGGCATTTTCTTTCTTTTTGGTTAAGTTGTTGGACTGCAGGATGTCTTTGGCTGTCACTTCTGGCTCTTTTCAGCTGGCTATTTTTTTGTCACGAGTTCCACAGTTGTAGACAGCATGTCAAGTTAAAAGTAGTTCTATTATGTCTACAAGAGAAGAAAGTTTCCTGAATGGATGTTGCTTGTAGTAGTAGCTGTGTCTGCAGATTAGCAAAAACCCTTACTTAATTTTACAGATTTTTTTTTTTTTACGCAGATCATTTAAAAGTATGATTTTATTCATTAACATGAGTTAATGTTAACTTTTAGGCATCATAAGCTAACAATTAATGATTATTTTTTTATAACATTTATTAGTCTAATGTTTAAATAAATATTCTATTGTTCAATCATTTAATATATTCATAATTCATTTTATACAAATTATAATATATATATATATATATATATATATATACATATGCACAAATATATATAAGCAGCCTGTATGACTTTTTCTGTGGAATATATACAGATGATATTTGAGAATTTTTTAAAAAAATTTTTTTTTGTCCATACGATGGAAGTCAATGGGCACCAAAACAGTTTGTTTATCAGGATTCTTTTTTGTGTTTGCGGAAGACATAAAGACATTCTAAGGTTTATAATGATATTATGGTGAGTAAATTACACTTTTTGGGTGAACTGTCCTTTTAAGGAACGTATTTACCTGGTAAGAGTTGACTTGGAAGGAGCTGTGGTATAGATTCTTGCTGAAGGGGAACCTTTAAAGCTCATAACAGGTTGAACAACATTCCAGTACTCTTATACCAGTCAATGTATGCCTTTAATTCACAGCCACCGAAGCATCACCCACCACCTCATCTTTTCTCGAAAACACATCCCCATGCCTCACATACTTGATTGTGCCCTCTCCAGTGCTGTACAATTAACTCAACTCATCTTGACAAGCTAGCATTGATGCTAGTCCAACAAGTCACAATTTTTGGCGAACAAAAATGTACAAATTTAACCTCAAATTTAACCTTAAGGTAAGTTAAGTAGGAAGAGTAATAAACTTGCCAAGAAGCTAGTAAGTCTTCAATGCGAGGTGAAGAATTGAAGAAATTAACATTTACCAGCAACCTGCAACTCTGGGCGTGATTAGAAACTGTTAGTTTGAATGTAAGCTCATTTTAAAGCTCAGTTGTGTAATTAACAGTTTCAGTTGTTCAAGCTCCATTATCAAACAGAAGAATATTGTGCAAAAATAATGACTTTTTATAAATTAGTTTACTTGACACTCCCCCTGTCTGCCATTGGTTGAATTACCCCGCACCCAAAGTAATGCTATTGTTTGAGACAGCGTTGCTGCTGCTGTGTTGAGCTGCTGGGGGTACTGAAACATAATTATTTGGATAACACCACAGAGGCACAGTGTTTACCTTTTGTGGATGTGTGATTTCATCAAGTACATGTTCCTGGATCAGCAACTTTGTTGATCTTGGAACAACATTCAAATCAACCACTCAGATTTAAGGGACAAGTTTACAGTTTATGTCAAGTTTAGGCGTTTAACAAGGGTTAAGGTCTTCTGCATCATCCTTTTTTACCGATCATTCTCTCTGATTTTAGGGATAAGTTAGGGTTTGGTTTAACTAAGTTCCTGACAGGAATGTTCCAGGATCAACAGAATTTGTTGATCCAGAAACACGTCGGGATTTTCACACTTGAACTAGTTAACCTGGGGTCATTCTAAACCCCAGTTAAACTCAATCCTGGGTTATCTTGATTGATGTTTCACATTACTCATATGGTTATTTGTACGCTGACATTTCACACTGTACATTCCTAAACCCAGGGTTAACTTCCTTATTTGCATATTTGTGGTGTCAGTGTCACTGATTGGACAAATTCCGCACGTGTTATTCTCACATAAGGGCTCTTGAAACCGTTTATCTAACTCGTTTTTTCTTTGTATATTTATGCTGTGCTCAATTGGGTATGGTGGGGTTGTGAGGGGTCCCTGAGAAACAGAATCAGAGTGTGTGTAGACAAATTAATTTACATGAATATTAATCAGCTTGTTTTCTTGTCCCACACATGTATGACTGACAGACTGAGGTCTCATATTCAGGGGGCAAGGTGATATAAAGAAATGAATCCAATGATTCATGCTTTTTTCCTTTGCTAAGGAAAGCACCTTGAGCCTGGACTTGTGCTTTAATGTGTTGGGTCTGCATATTGGCAATGTGGCTTCCATGTAATAATGATAAGAATGGACGTGAGGCATTTAAGTAGCAAATCAATAGCAAATTAAATTTTTCGGCTCTGAGGCACACTTTCACAATCACGTGTAATTAGCCCTGACAGTCCATCCTGGGCTGAATTAGATTGCTGCCTCTTGTCACGTAACCCGTTTTTTAAGTCTACTTTGGATGGGGGCACGTCAACGCTTTATGGTGCATTTCAGTGCCTCTCGACAAAAACGGTGGCGTGGTTGTGTTGTTTATCATTGCTTCAAGGCTAGAACATCTGTCCCAATGTAAGGCACTAACCAAGAGAACAGTGACAACAACTATCAGCATCTGTAGACTCTTAATTAAAGGAAAATGGAAATGTACTCCCACTAAGCCAGCTTATTTGCCATAGAGATCTTTAGATTCGACTTACATTTGGTGAAACGCGTCTGTCAGAAGTATCCGCACATCAAACCCATGAGCTTCTCTCCATGTCTTTGGAATTTAATGAACTGAAGTGTCAGATTGTCCCAGAATGATCACTCTAGCGCTATATTCTCAAGGAGATCGCATTGGAAGGGCAGGTCTTGAAGACTCTACCTGAAGTAGGTTAATCAGAGAGCACATGGCTCTTGCCTGGCGGTATTGGGGGAAAATGGGCTAGAACCTGATTTAGATAAAGCATGATGACCCACAGGCACTCCTATATAATGAATAGTGTGACGAAAGCGTCCTCCAAAATGCACTGCTTGCTGGAGACCATTCTTCATCTCGATACTCCATATGAATAAACAGAGCATGTTTAATCTATCTTTCCTTCATCTCTTTGTAGGGCATATGGTCCAAACTACAATTGTTGAAGTGCTCATTCATTCAGTTGTGTGTGTGTGTGTGTGTGTGTGTAATTATATACTACTCATTTAAATACAAGGCTACTAAAGTTACAAAAAGCGACCAAAATTATTATTTTTTCCCCCTTGATTCCGTCTGTCAATGCATTGTTTTTCACTTTTCCTCTGTGAAGGTAAAGTCGATGCATTTTGAATTAACTGCACCTGACTGACATGGCAAACACTCTCAATGGGCTTGAAATCTACAGACAAACCCCCTTTTAATAGACTTACACCTCATTTGGCCTCTAAAGCCCATTGAGGGGTCCCAGAGGATGGGTGAAGGCAGGTCTCTTCGGAGACAGCAGGCCGCCTCTGTAGCCGAAGTGAAAAGGGGAGCGTCCTGATTAGAGCATGCCTCCCAGCCAGTGGAGACTACAGCAGGACAATGCCGCATTTTCCCTTTCTAAACAACAGGCCAGCCCGTCTGACCTCTGTCACCGCCAATGTGTCACTGTGAAGATGACACATGCAGACACAGAGTCAGAAACAACAAAGCAGAGGTAGACCTCACTCAATAGTTTTTGTATTATGTAAATGTGTTTTCTAAATATAGTCTGCACAATTTACTTAGCATTCGCTGCATGATATACAGTGTTTGATTGTTTTTTGAAGGTCTCAGTCTGAAGGTTCACACTTAATGTCCTCATGAACAAAATATTATTTATGAGGGTTTTTTTCCCTTGCATATTGAAACTATGGAGGTTGGCACCTCATAAGGTTTCATGTATACATTTCGGGTTGCTTAATTGGTGGAATAATGCTTGTCACAACATGTAATTAAATAAATTTAAAGTTAAACTGTTACTTTAATCTTAAATGATGTTGCTGATTACTGGCCAAATAGTGAATAACTCAATTGGTAAGTTTTATTTACTCACCGAAACTAATGTATACTCACATTTCATACCTGGAAATGTGTACACTTCTGCCATCTTAAATTTGTCATAATATTTCACCTTAATCAGACTAATTCTGCCATTTAATAAATTGCTTTGTCAAGTCAAATTTATTTGTATAACTTTACTTAAAGTCATGCAAATATGTCTGCCTTGATGCTGCAACTAACAAAGCATATTTTATTTATGACGGAGTAAGTAGTTCAAAAAGTATTCATGAAAATACGATCAATTATCTGAAGTCAATATAAACTGTTATCAAAGTCTGACTATTTTTCTAATTTCAGCAGCCATTTAAGTGACAATGTTGAGGAATATGGATTTCATTTAGTAACATTTAGTTGTTTTAGTAACAAACCACATTTCAGACAGAATTACTGAATTTACTGTGGTGGAAAATTACTGGCAGGGTTTTATTCTCACCTCTAAATAGTTTAAATAGGAAGCTGCTAGAAAGTCCATTTATTTTAAATTATGTTCTATCAAGTTTTTTTTTAAATAGTGGCTATTTCTATTTTTCCTTCACATCATTAAAACAAGCAGCAAAATGAAGTGTAAAACTTTATTTTAGGGTGATTTCCTCAAATAAGAACCGATTAATATTAATGAACTACATGTAGGTACTTACTAGAGAGTTAGGGTTTGATTTAAAGGGATAGTTCACTTTGAAATTAATTTTTGATATGTTTTAGCTTACCTCGAGGGCATCCAAGATGTAGGTGTCTTTGTTTCCGCAGTAGTTTCAATTTTGATATTTTTAGATCAAACCGTTCTTGTCTGTCAGTCTTATAATGGAGTTTTATGGGGTTTACCCTGGGTCCACCTCAAAAAGCATGCACAGATAAGTCCAAATTAAACATGATTCGTAAATGTAAGTACACGTTGATTGCCTAAGACACTAAACGAGCGGTTTGTGTGAGAAAACGAACAGTATTTATATCGTTTTTACCTCTTGTAATCACAGTCACGTCCAAGTACAGTACTCTGAGGGCGAGGGCGCTTCTATCCGCGCAAGCGCGCCGGAAAGCCCTGGAAGTGGTCTCTCGTGCGTGTATGTCACTCATTGTTTACACAGAGATTTCAGAAGTTTTATCCTTCACTGTGAAGATCTAAACATATTTAGGTGTACAAGAAATTGCAATGGAAGATGATTTTGATATATTAACAGACAACTTCGATTCTTTTTTTTTCGCAACTGAGCAAGAGATCACTTCCGGCGCTCGTGCCTTCAGATCACTTGGATGTGGCTGTGGTTACAAAAGGTAAAAACAATATAAATACTGTTCGTTTTCTCACACAAACCGCTCGTTACGTGTCTTAGGCCATCAACGTGTACTCCCATTTACGAGTCATTCAATCATGTTTAATTTGGACTACTTTGTGCATGCTCTTTGAGGTGAACCCAGGTTAGACCCCATAAACCTCCATTATACGACTGACAGACAATTGAAAGTACTGTGGAAACAAAGACGCCTACATCTTGGATGCCCTTGAGGTAAGCTAAAACATATCAAAAATTAATTTCAAAGTGAACTATCCCTTTAAGGCTAGCTATGCAGAATTTACTGTTATTGCTATAGTACGTAGGCTACATGTAGTAATGTGTAACTGTCACCTTAAAATAAAATGACCTTTTTACAAATCAAAATGATTTACAAAATGATTACAAAATGTTACAAAATTAGTTACAAAATGATTTTTTTTTCCTGTCGCCACAGTTATAAAAACCCTTTTCCACTCCATTCAGATTTTAATAGCTCCCAATATGCTTTTAAGCTGAATTTCTATACATGTAGTAAGTTACAAGAGGGAAATGTTTTGTGGCAGTGCAGGGAAAAGCCTCAGCCTGGGTTCATCTTAAAAGCTCTTCTGTACAGATGTGCTTGGAATTCAATATCCATGTTGTGTGCAGTATATCACTGAGCTGGGTAGAGATAGGCAGCCCTAGCCCTGCTGAAGAGGCTTTTGGGGGCTGAGAGTCTTGGATAGACGCTCTGTATTCAGCCCCCAGCAAAATATCTGATAGAACCATGAGCCTTCATCTCTACCTAACAGAATACTAATGCACACTCTGTGTGGGCTTTAGCCACAAAAATCCACCCTTTAAGGTGAGGACGGGAGATGTATTGTAGTATTGTAACATGTAGATGAAATGAAACAACCAAAATAAAAAAAGGGCATTTGTACATTTATCAGATTCAACTGATGGCTGAGCCGATTGCCTCACTAACCCTGCTGATGTGCAGCAATATGGCAAGTTTCCACAAGTCAGGCCTGGGTGAAGTGGTCATTAGAAACAAACATTGTCATTTGGAATGGATCGTTACTCATCTGAGTATTGTTCTCTCATATTAATATGGAGATGACCTTCTCAGGAGGGGGCTGGCTTTGCTTAGCCGCAAATTATGATGAATACCAATTGCTATTTATGATATGCCGCAAAACGCTTATGCATCATAGTGTCATATTCAAATTGGTGCCCGTAACCTTGCGATCCCTAAAAAGTCATATGTTATGAATTTGGGTTGGTGGCATTGTTTACGCTGCATTAATCATGCAAACATGCATTTGGAAAACAAATGGCTTGTGTGTTTTTTGGAAATGATTCAAAAAAGGTCTGGCGCTGGTATCGCTTGCTCAATACACGGCGAGAATAAAGAAGACGGCCGCGGAATGGCTCATACGCTGTGTAGACACTTTCTTTTTGATTCGATTTCCTTTTAAAGATTTTGTTTTGCTAGGAACTGCTTCCTGCTTTGCTGATACAAACATGTGTAAGACAAGCTGTGTGAGAGACCCATCAGCCAGCTGCAAGTATAAAATAGTGCAAAGTGCGTTGAAAATTTGTCTCTTTAATCTTCCCATAAGGCTTTTTTTTAATGTTTGTCTGCATTCATGGTGGCAGCCGGTAAATATAAAATAGTAAAAATTCATCACAACAGTCTAAATCAGTACTCATACTATAAGTGCAGAGAAAATGACTCCCATAAGGCTTCAAAAAAAATGTTGTGATCTGTTCTCGATCTGCTTTTTTTAAATGAACATTATTATTGCTGACATTATGCATGCTGTCGCTTATGGGATGGCTTGACCTTAGTTACCTAGTTACCCATATTGGATGCAGGTCAGTAATTGAATACCCACAGCAGACGTAATGCTATTTCTTAGCGAGCTCAGCTGCTGAATGAGCTGTACTGTCATTGCCATCCAATGAATAGGTTACAGCACGTCTAAATGAAGGTTATTCTTGGCTGGGACAAATAAAAGGATGTTGGTGATTTTCATGAATCCTAATGAACATGTGATGTGCACATTTTTGAGAGCTTAACCAAGCACAGCCTCTGGTCCCTTTCTCTCCGTCGCTCTGAAAGGTGACATCCAATGTTCTGATAAGGCACTTAATGTACATGAAGCCCTTGCATAGCTCATTTATTCATTGGCTGTTTCAAAAGCATCCTTTGTCTACACACGGGGCTTATTGTCTCCATATTAAGTGGGGTTCTGTGAAGATTTGAACAGCATCTTGACTCCCCTAAGTTGAAGTGCGGCCGAGGTTAAGTGGTCTCCGTGCTCGCAGCACCCATCTCCACTCCTTCGTGACAGCTGGGGACTAGGCCGTTGCTATGGTTATCACTCCTTCTGTTGCATTGCTGTGCCCCAGACTGCTCATTTGAGACAGGAGCAGTCCACCACCCAGACACGAAACAGCGATCTGCAGATCCGTAAACTTCCAGGCAGGCACATTTTGTGCCATTTCCTGCCTATTTCCCTTCCTCTCTCTCCTTCTCTCTCTCTCTCTGCTTTGCTTATGGCATTTGGCTGAAACTGTACTTGCTTTGTTTTCACGCATTTGCAACTTTTAATTGCACACAAATTAAAGCAATCGGCATAAAAATGGAAAGTCATTTTTGGAACACAAAGTAAATTCCATTCACTCGAGACATCCTTCCTCCAGTTTATATTGCTCTCTCTTACAGAGCACAATATTGCAGATGGAAGCTTTCCAATTGATAGTGAGGCCACTGATCAGGAAAATTATTTCAAATAGTTGTCACCACTTCCCTCCCCACAGCATTGGCCTTTGTAATGCCGCAGGAATGGCATGTTTATGGATGTTCTGCGGCGGGAATTTTATTGAGATAATTCTAAATGTAGAAATATTAAGCCTCTTTAAATCCTATATAATAATAATAACAATACAATTTTATTTTTAAACTTTATTTTGTGTGCATTATTTAACATATAAAATTGTTTTTTGAATTTATTAGGGGTGTAACAATATATCGTGCCACAATATATCGCAATACAAAAATGCAACAATATGTTTCGTGGATAGTCTCCCCACAATAAAAATTACTGTGTGAGAAAAAAATTCAAATTCGAATTTTAGTGCAAGTATTACATTAAACTAATATATATATATGATGTTGATTATAATGTATAAATTAATAATGCAATGTGGGACTATTTGTGGGTCCTGATAATGCCAAATGTCGGATGTTACCAGTAAAAAGTGGCTGATATTTTAAATATATCTAGTCAGTGAAAGTGTGCAAGCATATTCATCTACAATAACTCTAAAAATATTGTTATTCTGGTGTCACCATTGTCCTTGGGTTACAAGCCTATTCATTTAAACCCACAATGTAATATCCAAGACAAGTTAGCATTTTAATCAACAGTACATTTTTTGTTGACCTTTTACTTATGTCTTGAAGTATCGCAATAATATCGTAAGTTGAGTTCAGTATCGTAATATGTCGAATCGTGACATGAGGGCATTGTTACACCCCTAGAATTTATATGAATAATACTGGTTTATAATAGTATATTAGTTGTAACAAATTTTATTTTATTTTGTTTAAAATGTCATTTTTTCCTTTCCTTTTATTTTATTCACTTCACAAGCTCAATGTGTTCTTCCGTTTTGTAATTTTGCATAATGAAAATCCAATCTGTGCTGCGCTCTGTACTGATATATGAACAAATTTGTAGATTTTAACTCGTTCTGGCAGTTTATTTCTTCTTTTTTGGCTAATAGGGGGACATGCACATATGGATTAGTTTTTGTCACTTTTAGCTCCAAATTAGTACATCCACCCTCCTTTTGTTAGAAACCCTGAGAGAGACTGCGCTCCTTATCTCAGAATCTTCTCAAATCACAGAGCAACACAAGCAGACAAACAAAAACATTTCCTCCAGTGAGAGGCTCGTCTCTTGCAGGGCGAACATTAACAGCTCCGTATGCAGCTGTGCTTGTAATTGTTTTTTCTTCAGAGAGTCGTAAAGATGAACTTCAAAGACTTGGTTTAGTGCTTTAAACTAAAGGAGAACCATTCCGATCCCAAAGCGCTCCCCTTTCTCAATTACAGTCGGTTCTTGGCTAGATGCATTTTAAACTGATAGGCTAGACGAGGGTAACTTTGATCTCGAAAGTCTCAAAAAGCACATTCCAAACCTGTCCCACTGCAGACGTAAATAGAGCAAGTGGACATCATTCTGGCGATTTATAGGTCTTCAGTTACCCCCGGTTGTCGTTGGCATGCCTAAACTCCGAGCCTGGCTCTTCCTGTCAGCACCTGTTTGTTGCTGGGCCAAAGTGCCTGGGCCGTGGAGCATCTGGAAGTCCCCACAGCGTTAACCTGCCTTTAGCACCTCTTCCGTCATGCTGCCGTCCGGTCTGCGTGAAGGGTAAATTCAGGCCGTGCGACGGCGGGCCCCACTGGAGCCTCCGACCAGCAGGCTCACATTAGAGGACATTTGTTCCACAATATTGCTGCCTCCTGGTTTCCCTAGGCTGGGCTCGGCGCAGAAGGTAGAGGCAGATATTTGGGTTGTGGCCAAAGCATCTCCATAGCCACCTCGCTAGCACTGCAGGTGCTGAGCTGGGCTCCCCACTGCTAGCACTCAGGGTCCAGAGCCCACACCGCCTGATGGAACAAATGCCGGCCGCACGCCGAATAAACTTATCTTGCTTGCATGACAACACATACCCTCAGGTTAGAACACTGAGCTAGTTTTGCAAAGCAAGCAGGGTCAGGAGCACATCTTCGGCACGAGGGGGAGGACGAGGAGGAGGGGTTCCTCCATAGACAGAAGAGAGGATGAAGGATGGTGTCCTTCTTGCATTCGTATTTGGCTCCAATATGCATTTTTGATAAATGAGCAGATACAAAGTGTCTTTTTAAAGCGATAGTTTACTGTTCACCCAAAATGAAAATTCAGTCATCCCCCGGCTGTCGTTTATGTCTTATCATTCCAAATCTTAAAGGAGAACTCCGGTGCAAAATTAACCTTTGTTCTAATAAAACATTGGTACCTAGTGAACCGTTCTCTGAGAATTGTTTTCGTGATAATCGAATGTAAAGAGTTTTATCTCTAAAACTGTTTAGCGTATAATGTTAGTACTGGGGGCATTTACTAAGTAAAAAGAAATCGCTAGTTTATACCACTTACAAGGCTCAAAATAGCCCCACACTAACACAGTAACATAATCAGGGTCCATACATGCAAAACGAAGCATTGAGAACTTTGTAAGTGTACAGACCGTTTAATGAGAAGATACTTTAGGAAGACAGTTCACTTCGTGTATACAGACAGGAGCCATCTTAGAAAATAGCCTTGATAAGTCGATCCCCGAACGCTGTTCATACAGTTCAGAAGTTCGCTGAACTTCGTACTGTTCAGATCACTCAGCACGTCATTCGTGGTTTGACTTGTTGTGACTGTTTTCCAAAGATGGCGCCGCCTGTATACACGAAGTGAACTGTCTTTATAAAATATCTTCTTATTAAACGTCTGTACACTTACAAAGTTCTCAATGCTTCGTTTTGTGTTTAGAGACCCTCATTATGTTACTGTGTTAGTGTGGGGCTATTTTGAGCCTTGTTAGTGGTATAAACTAGCGATTTATTTTTACTTATTAAATGCCCCAGCATAATCTGCTAAACAGTTTTTTAGAGATAAAACTCTTTACATTTCGATTATCATGAAAACAAATCTCAGAGAACGGTTGACTAGGTACCGATGTTTTATTAGACCAAAGGTTCATTTTGCACCGGTGTTCTCCTTTAACTTTCATATGTGGAACACAAAAGATGTCTCAGCATTATTTTGTCCATACAGTGGGGTCGAGTGATGTTTTGGACCCCATTTACTTTCCCATTGTTTTGGTTTGAGGATATTTCCCCAGTAACCAGCTTTTATACAGGCTAGATTTAAAAAAAACAACTTTTTTGAGTGTACAGTGAAGTGTCTTTTTTGTTTGTAATCATCTGAAATGATTGGTTGGAATACACAACGGAGACTCCATCCTGGCAGATTGCAGTGATTAACTGGGTTTTAATGTGAGATCAATGACTTAAGTTGAAGTATAACGGTGTTGGCATGTGTTGAGTTGAATGGCTCACTTCTCCCCTGCTTTAGAGCCCAATAAGATTTCATCAAGGTCCTGATGTAAGGGTGCCACAGGCGTGATTGATCACCCCCGGCAACCCCCCCCCAATCCCAGTCGCAACCACCAGAGGCCAGCCGTGTCTGGGCGTAATGATTTGCAATGATCGTGGGAGAGGAGTTTGATGATGGATGAAGCTTTCTTAAGAGGTCAAAAGGAAAAAGAGCATTGACCATACGGGGTATTGACACAGGCCGCAGAGACTGAATAGCGTGGTGCCGTATGTCTTTATCATAATTAAGTGGGGATACTTAACCCTGGAATGATGTGGTTCCTCTTGTCCATTGGGAGGCACGAGCTGGCCTCCTCAGGGAAGCTCTCCCACAATAGCCGGCCATATTGTCAAATGATATGCTAATGGTTGTGACCCCTGGTTCCGAGGGCTATTCCCACATCTGAGAGGTTACTCTCATGAACTGAGCCCACTTAATGAATTTTAGGATATCTTTTTTTTTTTGTGGTTAATATGGAAAATGACAGGTATCAGTAGGATTTTATTTTGTTTATCATTGACTATACCATTTGAAATAAAGTTGACTTATTAACACAGGTTACTTTTTGTAGTTCAGGATTTTTTTGTTGTTGATTAAAATCCTCCCAGATCCAAGTCCAAATCTAGAATGAATATATATTTGATGGTGAGCTGTGAAATATGCTGTATATATAAATTATACGAAAATGAGCCTGCAATCTGAAACAAAGGCTGGTTTTGAGAGGATCATTGACTGCTGTTCTAGATCGTACATTGATTTTCTCAATTCATACATCATTCATTTTACTTTCATTTCTGGTTTTTGATTTTAAAATTTGTGTGGATAGCATAGCAGCGGATATTGATACCGTCTGTACGAGTTTTATGCAGGCAACGCCTAAGAAGAACCTTGGATTTGGAGGGGTCGTCGCTGGCGCACATGAGTGCATGCATCAGAGAGCAGGAGTGCTCAGCCAACTCCCCCAAAAAGCCTGTCCCTCGGTACGGGGAATTACACGACCTCTCTCAGCTCACCGTAACCTCCTCATTATACACACACCAATGAGCTCGGATCATATTTTCCTGGGCAGTGGGAAAAAATGGAAATGGGTGGGAGGGTGGTGCCATGCATTTGAACAATGCTTTGCTGTTTTTTAAAATGACTCCATGGAGAAGTTCAGATCCCATGTTACCATACCGACACTTCCATTTGCATTTTTGGTATTTTTGGAGTGTTTTTATGCCCCCTAATTTTAGAGCACTGAAAAAAAGTGTAAAACTGGCTGTGTAAAATATAATGTTGTGTCTCATGTTTGCAGACTAAAATCGTAGACTTGAAATATTCCTATTTTTTATTTCTTTAATAAGGTTTGATTATTGATTATATAATAATACATAGTTTCAATCTGAAATGACTAACTAACATATGATCCGAATGAATTTTCACTTTATAAAAAGACTAGTATTTTGCCATTTGAGAGCATGAGAATGATTGTAGTGGACACTGTTTATGAGCCTCCTGTGCTGTCTCTGACCGTGGTCTCTCTCTTTCGTTCCCCCCATTCATTTTCAAATTAACCTCCTAATAGACCTCATCTGTCCACGGAGAGCCTATTAACTAAAGATCTGTTTTCATCTGCTGGACAACTTAGGACAGGAGAGACCCCTGCCACACAGACCACCGCTCCCATGCAATGAGCGGCATCAGAAACAAAAATCGAATCAAAAAAAGTAGTAATGAAAGGATTTCATTACATATAGTTAATTACCTCCCAGGCCCGTGCCAACCCTTTGCTGGCAAAAGAATTAGAGAACCTTAATTGCTTTATCACCCGGCCTGTGATTTCCGGCAATCAGGTTGCTTTCATTTAATTCGGCTGCCAGGGGACAATGGTGCACGCTCTGCTCTCTACCTGCCCTGGAGCACAGGTGCACGTTGGGTGGAGTAGGGTGAGACCCAAACTGGCAAATTTAGTGTCTGTGAATTAATGAAAATCAACAGCGGTGTCTGACTACTGCCCCTGAGGTGCGTGTTAGTGGAGGACGCTGTGCTTGAGAAGAAGATGACTGGTGAAGGCTGGTTTCGGTGTAGTGGTGAGAAGGGAAAACTTCACACTGGTCGCCTGAGGATAAACGGAAGGAACCGGGGGGATTTGGACAGTTAATGATATCCGAGCAATTAACACAGACTGTATGAGGAGGAGGAGGAAATATGACAGTGTCTTGAATGCCAGAATGATTAAAAGGCAAATATTAATTATAGAGACATGTTGCTTCTTTAGAATAAAAGGATTATCATATCATGTGGATGAATATGTTTTACATTTGGGTCTCTGGAAAAGGTTCCTACTTTTTTTTTATTACTCAAAATGTATTACTCAAAACACTTTATCACTAGATTTTTTTTTTTTAAATAACCTGTTAAATGTAAAAGTATTATGCAGTTATTCAAGATATGTTTCCTTTCTGGCTTAAAGAGTTCTGTAAAATTGAGACAAGAACCTTAGGGTTTTAAAAGTATGTAAAAGTAATGCTAGTCAGTTGCAGGTATTAGGGAGTGATGATACTTTGTAAACATGTGGACAAGATAAGTTAACGATATTGTTTCGTTTTCCTCAAGAAACACTATACATTTATTTTTAATATGCTGAAAGCCAACTTACTGTAGGAATACACTGAGTAGCTGTTCAGTAGCGATAAGATGTAGATGTCCGAACGGTTTTATCCTGCAGTCCCTTACTTCTCAGTTTATCCCTGTGGAGCTAATAAGGTTAGATTTAAATACGAAATTCCTGACAGTACATTTTCTGACACTGCTACCTTTAGGTTCTGCATGGCTGTTTGAATCAAAGAGTGGTTATCTCTTATATTGAGCTGTTCTAACCTCTGTCCGGTCTAATTAAACAGGCCGCTGTGAATTTTCTTGTTATTCTGGACCAGTTTTCAGGGTCACTTACTGTGGAAAACAATGCGTAAGCCAGTAAAAGACAGTACGCATGTTAAAACAAATATTAGTCCTTTCAAAGTTTTGGTTTAAGTGTTCGGGTTGGCATTTCTATTGCAGTTGGACTTTTGGGGTTACTGTTTTGTTTTAATTAGAATGCATTGCAATAACACTCTCTCGTGATGTTGTGCTCGGTGAAAACTTTTGTTACATGTATCGGATTTTCGTTTATTTATTTGAGCTCTAGTTGTCTTTGTGAGCTCCAGTTGCGCTTGGCTAACTTATAAAACTACAGCAATACAACAGCATAAAACATAAAAGTTTTGATAAAAAAATAAATAAAATAAAAAAACTGAAAAAATTACTCCAGTCTGGAGGGTCACATGATCCTTCAGAAATCATTCTATAATTTGTTATTCAAGAATCATTTCTTATTATTATCAATGATGAAAACTGCTGTGCTGCTTTATATTTTGGAGGAATCTGTGATCTGTGAATCTATATATATATTTGTAATTCTTTGAAAGTTCAAAAGAAGCATTTATTTTATTTTTGTAACATTATAAATGTATTTACATTCATTATTAACCAATTAAATTAATCCTTATTATTAAAGTATTTATTATTTATTTTGAATGATAATGAATGATTTAGCTATTTGCAGAGCTTAATTATAAAGATATATATTTTTAAATCAAATAAGATTTTATATATCACTCTCTATATTTATAGCTTGTGGTTTTAATTCACATTTAAACAGAACTCATTACCCAATCTCTTCACTTACCATCACCTTCTTTGTCTCAGCACTAGATAACCATATTGTCAGCCTTTGATTAAAATGTTGACTTTTTACTCAGAATTAACCTGATTATTGTAATTGAATGTAAAAGCGTGTAGCTCAGCACAGACCATGATCAGTGGAGATGAATTAGGAGAGAAGGCTTTCAAATTGAATACAGTTTTCTCCTCTCAGCCCATTAATTGTGCCGTTTACCACTACCTGAGTAAGTGACCAGTGCTATTTAGTTTCTCTAATGATGATGCACAGTGGGCTTGGGTCGGAGATAATTAAAAAAAAAAAAAAAAGAATTAGAAGGAAAAGCTCTGCTTTTCTCTCTCAGCCTTTACTTTTGGCCCATTGACAGCTGAGCACAAACGAAATATTGAGCTGTCCTCTTGGCAGCATCCTAAATGCCAGCATCGAGTTCTTCAAATGGCCTCTTGTGCTTTTTCAATAGCTAAAAAAAAACTGATTGGTCTCTGGTCTTCTGCTCATGACTGACAGAAGTTTTTAAATGCACTCTGGTGTTCGGCTGTGTGCTTCTCGCTCTAAACTGTGAAAAAGTTTTCAAAGTTTTGAGTAGGATTTTCTTCTTCTTTTGTATGCTTTCTTGAGAAAACACTTTTAATTGAATCAACATTAACTAATTAAATGTAATCCAATGCAGTCCACATTAAAATGTAAAAATAAATCAAAATCGTGAAGCTATATTTGGGGAGAGCCGATGTCAAAGAACTAGCAGAGATGAAAGCCTCCCTTCGGCTGCATCTCGTCCAGGTATTAGTACCCTTTATAATTGAAAAAGGGAAACCGAGACTAGGACTGCAGAAATACAAATATAGCATAGCTTAGCTTAATTTTGAATATTAATCAGCTTGATCACTTTCATTCCAGTCATGTATTTATGAAAATATTGCTCAGGTAAGATGACGTAAATTTATAACAGCCTTCTGTCTTGCACTGTCTTTACTTCTTTGCTCGCTTTCATCACTTTCACCTTTATAACTCTAGCCAATCAGAGTTCTCTCTAAGACGGCCGATACTTAAAAACGGCTTGATATTATCCGATGGCCAACAGTTTGCTTGGTGTGTCCCGGCCTTTATGGGACAAACCAGAGAGAGGAGGAGAAGGAGAAGAATCCCCTTTCCTGAACACCTTTGTGAAATCTCTCTCGATGTTCTCTCTCTCTCCATCTCTCTTTCTGTCACAGCAAGTGTTTTGCTATTTCACACATGACCACAGGCTAAGTGACATCAAGCCTCATTATATTCATCACATGCCACATTTGTAACCTGTTAGGGGAGTAAATTGTGCTAAAATCAGCTGATGCCCCGTCCTTATCCCCACTCTCACAGAGATGTTCTCCGCTCTGAGAAGTGCAGCACAGGGTTAATTGGGTGGCTTTGGCCCCGTTACATTCTCTGCCGTGATGCCATATCTAACACATTTCAAAGCCTGACATCAGAATACATTGTGTCTGGAGGAAAACTGCAGTTCGCTGATCTTCTTTGCTGCAAAATGAGGAATATGACATTTATTTGGAGAGGGTGGTCGGAGGTGCTGAACCTCATCTGTAGTAAACGGATAAAATGAATGGATAAGTCTGTTTAATTAACTAATTTGGTTTCCAGCAGAAATGACTTTTTAACCTGCATTCTCAGCAAGGGATACAACTTCTGCTATCACGTCTTCTCTTGTTGTTTTAACCTGCGTCACATTGTGCAGTGCTGTTCGTCTTTGTGTCAAGAGGAATACAGGCCATAATTACAAATAAACTAGTATATAAATACACTAGTTTTTACTAAATTGTATCATGGACATCATTCAGTAAACAGCTTCAAATAAAACATTTTACTACACATAAAATGTCATTGCCATGTTTTCCAGTAAAAATCTAATCAGAAGAAAAAAGTTAGTCCAAATCGAAAATGCATGCACATACACACGTGGTCCTGGTAAACATATCCCCAAAGATGGCAATATCCTTATACACACATATATACACTCACCTAAAGGATTATTTGGAACAGCTGTTCAATTTCTCATTAATGCCATTATCTAATCAACCAATCACATGGCAGTTGCTTCAATGCATTTAACTCCAAACCGAATGTCAGAATGGGAAAGAAAGGTGATTTAAGCAATTTTGAGCGTGGCATGGTTGTTGGTGCCAGACTGGCCGGTCTGAGTATTTCACAATCTGCTCAGTTACTGGGATTTTCCCGCACAACCATTTCTAGGGTTTACAAAGAATGGTGTGAAAAGGGAAAAACATCCAGTATACGGCAGTCCTGTGGGTGAAAATGCCTTGTTGAAGCTAGAGGTCAGAGGAGAATGGGCTGACTGATTCAAGTTGATACAAGAGCAACTTTGACTGAAATAACCACTCGTTACAACCGAGGTATGCAGCAAAGCATTTGTGAAGCTACAACACACACAACCTTCAGGCGGATTGGCTACAACAGCAGAAGACCCCACCGGGTACCACTCATCTCCACTACAAATAGGAAAAAGAGGCTACAATGTGCAAGAGATCACCAAAATCGGACAGTTGAAGACTGGAAAAATGTTGCCTGTGATGAGTCTCGATTTCTGTTGAGACGTTCAGATGGTAGAGTCAGAATTTGGCATAAACAAAATGAGAACATGGATCCATCATGCCCTGTGCAGGCTGGTGGTGGTGGTGTTATGTTGTGGGGGATGTTTTCTTGGCACACTTTTGGCACCTTATTGCCAATTGGGCATCGTTTAAATGCCACAGCCTACCCGAGCATTGTTTCTGACCAATGTCCATCCCTTTATGGCCACCATGTACCCATCCTCTGATGGCTAATGTCACAAAGCTTGAATAATTTCAAATTGGTTTCTTGAACATGACAATGAGTTCACTGCATCTTTGAGCTGTGGTTGATCGGGAGCTCCGTGCCCTGGATGTGCATCCCACAAATCTCCATTAAGATGCTATCCTATCAATATGGGCCAACATTTCTAAAGAAAATGCAGCTGCAGTTTTCAACTAACTGTAGCTTGTTTATTGAGGATGCAGGACAACCAGCTAATAAAGCATTACAGTAATCTAGTCTTGAGGTCATGAATGCATGAACTAACTTTTCTGCATCAGAAACAGATAGCATGTTACGTAGCTTAGCAATGTTCCTAAGGTGGAAAAAGGCTGTTCTTGTAACATGAAATATGATGTTCGAAAGACAAGTTGTGGTCTAGTATAGGTCTTTTAGTGTAGTGGATAAAGTAACAGGACATCCTTCTATATTA
This sequence comes from Pimephales promelas, assembly GCF_016745375.1. The sequence continues at coordinate 17,862,551 of NW_024121177.1, read as the reverse complement.
AAGTTGTATTGTAATTTTTTGGTCCAATAAGTAATACTTCCGTTTTATCTGAATTTAATTGCAGGAAGTTATGTGTCATCCAGCATTTTATCTTTATCTTTGAGACACTGTCAATTTAGATGAGTTAGTGTTTTCATCTGGTCGTGATGAAATGTATAATTGAGTGTCATCAGCATAACAGTGAAAATTAATTCCATGTTTTCTTATAATATTACAAAGTGGCAGCATATACTGTATATTGAGAATAGCAGAGGGTCTAACACCGATCCTTGTGGCACTCCATCATCTACTTTGACGTTATCTTCGATTTCTCCCCATTTAAACAGACAAAATGATAACGGTCTGAAAAATACGATCTAAACCAGCTTAATGTCTGTTCCTGAACACCAGTGTAGTTTTTTAGTCGATCCAAGAGTATTTTATGATCTACATAGTGTCGAACGCAGCGCTAAGATCAAGTAGAACTAGTATTGAGTTACAGCCTTAGTCAGAAGTTAAATATATGCCATCACAGGAATAAATTACAATTTATATTCAAATAAAAAAGTAATATGCTGTACAATATTTCACATTACTCTTGTTTTAGTTTTAATTAAAAAATACAGCCTTAGTGAGCATAAGATACATATTTTAAAAACATTAAAATAATACATAAATAAAATAACATATGTAAAATAAATATGATGTAGTCACTGAAAACAAGTCTTAAATTTATGCTATTATGTTAACTTATGCTGCTTCTCAAGAAATTTCATCTTGATTTAATAATGTTTGGATATATTTAGTGGGAATATATTGCAGTGCATATTGTTAATTTGGTCAGTAATATAAAATAATATATGTTAAATATTATCCAACAAATAATAGAATAGAATAATCATACTTTAATATTTTACAAGAATGATATCCATATTCGGGTGCGCTGGAAGCACGCTGTGTCTCGGTGAGTACAGGTGTGCATGTAACGAAGGAAGAAAGTCTTGTCATCTTGATTTTTAAATATGAAATCTCACTTAAGTTCTCCAGAGGGGAACATGCTTCACCCATTCTCTACTACAGCAGAATAGAGAGAGAGAGACAGAGAGAGCAAGATAAATTTATGCCGCCACCAGTGCTGAGCATATGCTGGAATAATTAGGGGGGAAAAATCTTGCGCTTATGCAAACTTCCAATTGCCAAAAAAATAATCTGTCTGAAACAAAGGAAAGACCCCTATGGTGCTGGGGTCTATGGTTTCTGTCATACCTATTCCTGTGGGGTTTCACATGACAAAATGCAGAAAGTTGTTTTGTCCCTCTTCCTGTCATGTTACACCCCTTAACCGGAGTATTTCCCCCCTCTCTCTCATCCTCTCTCTCTCTCTCTCTCTCTCTCTCTCTCTGTCTCTCATGTTGTCTTGCTGTCTGTGCTGTCAGCCCATAGCCTGGCACCTGCTCTCATGTTCCTAATTAGTCTCATTTAATTAATTATATTCTGCTGCACATCTCCTTATCTTTCTCTCGGTTCAGTTTTTTTTTTTCCATTTACATTAGGCTGAGAAATGAGCTGCTCAGCTCTGTCTAATGAATTTAAAGAAACGTTGGCCTTTTAACACCACTTAAAATAGTATGAATTCTTGCGGCTATGGTTACTTTTTCGACTGTGACCCTCTGATGCATGAAATATTAAAACACATGTGAATAAAGTATCTTAATGTTTCTTTATTTGAAACAATATGTACAATAGAATATTACATTTGCAATGTATTTTTCAAATATTGTTTATTAGAAATAGAATTATGGGTCATAATATATAAATACATTTTATTTCGCGCTAGACAAGAAAAAATTATTAACTTTTTCGTGAGTTTTCGGTCCACTGCAATATTAAACAAGCATGCATCAAAGGGTTAATAATAAATGCTAAGCCATGCGTCTTGCTAAATGTTTCAGTAAAAAACAATAATTATAGCAATGAATGACATGCAGATTGAATTATGTAATTTAGCCCACTTCTATAAAGTACGCACCATATTGCTTTATACTTCTAGGCCTTTTATTTGGTGTCTTCCAAATTTCCCATGCCAGTTTATTTGTCCGTCTATTTACCAGTCACTTAAAGTCAATCTGATATGCGCCCTCCGTCAGCAATCCCCACGCTCAAGGCCTCAGTGCTTCGCATTTAGTTACTGACACACTCATCCACCGGCTCTTTACCTTACCTAAGAAAACAAGTCAACTTTAAACGCGGCAAGTGAGCCGCAGTCAGCAAAGACAGTTTACCTAAGCACCTTCTTTCTTCTCGGTTAGTTTCTCTATTTCATTTGTCAGATTCACTCAGCTTGCATGCCTCTGTTGTCTATCAGGTTTACTGAAGGTGTGATAAAAAGCGGGGTTTTTTTCCAGCGGAGTGGACTGTAGAGGAGCCAGAATTCAACGGGGCCTAATGTGCTGACTTGAAACTCAGATTGGAGAGGCCGTGGGTGATCACTCATCATTTGATCTGCGATAAGGAATCTTGGTTAGGTTCCAGTGAAGTTAGAGTTCAGACCGATCTCAACATCAGACTCTCTGTGATGAGAACTCTAAAAGCAATTTCTCAAATTACTGTGTTAAACTCATAAAGGACTTGATCCCGTGCTGTTGTTTTCCTGATAATCTCCGTGCAGCCGACTATAATAACGTCTTCTGCATATGGCGAAGATAAACCATAAGACGGTCTCATGTGGTGCTTCCATATTGAACACCTGCAATAAATAGACTCCACTGTTTGGCAGATCAGTCCTCAATCTTTTCATCTAAGAAACGGCTATGGAAGACCATCCAAGGTACCTGGGCTTTCATTCTGGCGGTGGAAAAAGCCTCGAATTTCACTTCCTGCTGGTTGAGATGGGGTGTTCCACAGATGCCCGACTCCCAACGCCTTCGGCTAGAGAAAGGGCCCCATCAATAATTCAGCCTCTGATCAGACTTTCCACAATAGGGAAGAACAAACTTTTGGCTTGACGGCAACCACGTCACACTGATAGTATTTCCCATGCTTAGATAGCTTTGCATTGACCATATGGACATCATAATTACCAATGGGACGAGGCAACAGTTTCTTGATCACCAGGCCAAAAATCACACAACAAACTTAATTAGTTTGGGCTGCTTCAGAGCCCATCCTGGACTAATATGGTGCTGTAATGATGTTTTCTGATAGGCAAGATACCATAGGTACTAATTAATTCTAATCCAATTTTGGAAATGGGCATGGCGAACAAGAAAATGCGAGAGGAGATATTTCCGCTGGATTGACAAGCTGTGATCTACTTTGAATTTTGTTTATGGATTTAGCATTTTATCTGTGATTTGACAGTCAATTTGCCATTTAGCTGTATTTCTTTCAGTCACATATATGAAAAACTAAATGCGATATTTGACATTTTATACTAATTATAAACTGTAATTTCTTTATTGTTCTTGAAGTGCTTACTTTTGGTATAAAGTATAGTTTATACCCATTCCAGGGCTTCAGACTGTACTTATAATGATCACCGAGGCAACAAAAAATTAGTTAAATTATTTAAAATCTAGTCACAATTGGTGTCAGTTATGTGAGCACCAGTGTTTTCTAATATATAATTTCTAAGTTAATCATTCATACCCTATATACAGTATGTCAGATTTGAAAGGAGCTTTGAACTATAAGTGATGTTCATATAACAATGTGTAGTTAAAGATGCATTCAGAGTTTTGTTGTAGTATATTCATATATTGTATTCTATAACCAATTTTGTTGGTCATTGGTCCAGCTTTGAGGTTGACTCGACATTAAGGGACAGTTTGTTTGGGTGACGTCATGTTTTTTTGCAAAAAAAAAAAATTCTTACAAAAAAGATTGATATTTATGGCACAATTGGGATAACTTTAGAGCATCAGATTTGAACTCATTTATAATTAATACATCTAGAATACACACAAATATCCACTCCAAAGACACACTGAAGCTCGAGTTGCCATTGGCTAGTTTTTTTTATATTTTCCTCGCTAGACTTTTTAAACAATGCAAATGAAAACATTTGCCATGAATATTATGCAAGTATAAACTATAAATTTCAGACTCTATTAAAGTCAAGTAAACCGTCTGTAATAAAATAAGAACAATTCAAACTACGAGCAATAGCACAAATAAACGCAAATGAACAAAAATGCTAATTAAATAAACTGTGCTTTTCATTTTTTTCAGGTAGATCTAACAGTAGTTAGATATAGGATACAGGTTGAATAAATGAGCCAAATGTAAAATAAACTGCGTCTTCACTGTTAAGTAAATATAGCTGAATCCGTATTAAAGTTACTTAAGTTATTCAGTCAAAAGCATTGTGATTTCTTGCACAGACAGCAGCAGGAATATTAGGCTGTTGTCACTTTAATGTATAATGCACAGATCCAACATAATACTGTTACACTGTTGACATAATTTGGTGTAAAATTGTCAGATCAAGCACAAGAAGGCATGAAAGAGAGCTCAATTCAGTATTCACAAGCTGTCAGACGTGACTTTTTGCAAGTGTGTGTTTCGGACAGTGCGCACAATCCAACATTTTGTATCTTGCACTTGAATGTTTGAATTGCCAAGGCTAAAAAACACTTGCAAATGATTTTTGCGATTTTTGATTTTTTTCTGACGAAGCAGCACTGGCCAGACAGACAGTCCTGTCAACATGGCTCGCAATGCGTGTGCTCTCTCTTTCTTTCACGGTGAGTGCGCATGTGTGAGTGAAAGTGACCAGGCATTGGCTAATTAAAGACATTTTTGACGCCTCTCGTAAAATGTGGTCACATATGCGAGTGATTTACTCACATTGTAGAGGGTTGCAGTTTACTATGTGTTATTGTAAATAGCCAACTTCAACTTTTTCATGACCTCACGGAATACTGAAGGCCTCATGGAATACTTTTTCGTCCATTGTTTCACGAATACTGCTTATTCGGGCATACTTCTCATTTGACTTGCTGCTTTTCACATACTATATATTGTAGAGAAGTGTGCATATCGCTATGTGAATATTTCCAGAGCTGTAATTAATCACGAAATTGAAACAAGCAACATGTACATCCACCATAAAGTTCACTTTTCAGCCCATAAGGAAGTGGCTGTACATATATACAGTATATATCGAATCAGATGCCATTTTCCAATAAAAGAGTTATTTCTAGAATTCGAAACGATGGGGTGGGATTCTATTCTATTAACCTGAGTGCAGTGTTAAAGGATCTGTTTATGGAGAGGAAATGACAAGAAATGGGGTTGACAGGCCTGGAGTGAGACAGTTAAATGCCCCTCGCTGCTTTGGATAATTAATAAATAAAGCACCAGGGGAGCCCTGCCATGCCTTTCTCTATGACAGGGGCTGTCTCCAGTGCGCTAAAGCATTAAATGACCAATTTCTGTCAGACTAACTTCCACCATGCACTCTCTCTTTCTTTCTCCCTCTCCCACTTGCTCTTTTTCTCCCTTCTCTCCGTGGCTTCCTCCTCCGGCTCTCTCTCTCTCGCTCTCTTCTCCAAAGTAAGCTACTTTGCTCTCTTTGCACTGAGTTTTTCAGCGACTGATGGCTCTAGTTCATTTCTGCTGAATTAATTGGTCCCTGAATGAATTCTGTTGACAGGGCAATTCATCATGTGTTTGGCCTGACAGTGACTGGGTGTTGGGGAGGGGGTGGTGGTGTAGAGAGGAACACTGAGCCAGGGGGAGGTTGGGGTTAGGAGGGACGATGGGGGTTGGTGCTTCTTCACTTTCTCTCTTTTTTCTGTCTCTTTCTCTACTCAGACTCTTAACGGGCGAGATGAGCCTCGTTGTGGAGTCTTGAGGACTGTAAGGGAGGGGGATTGTCTGTTGTTTTAGCCTCTGTGTCGAACATTAAGGGTGCCCTGGGGTTGCAAACACACAAACCCCTTAGGTAGGGTCTTTGTCGGCTTTCAGAAGATATCCACTTGATTGGATGGTCGGGTCAAAGGAAAACTCTGCTCTAGGCGCTCTGTTTTCTCATCTCCTCACAGGCTAGGTGACATAATCGCGCGGAGAAGCAGATTGCGGTAGTGCTTAATTACATAATGTAGCACACAATGGTCATTAGAAGCGATCGTTTAGCTGTTGAAAGAAAATGAGATTTGGCTGCCGCTGGAAGTGGCCAGATTCGGAGGGAGAAAGTCTCCGATCAGATGGGCTTCTGTAAGATTCATGTGCTAATAATACAACTAATGAAACCACCCCGTCGCTTGGTGCAAAGGCTGAACCTGGTAGCTCTCAGCGCCACCCACACGTCGCTTTTTACAAAGCTAAATCAATCAGTGCTTGCTCATTAGGACGCTCACCAACTTATGTAACCGTCTCTTGGATGAGCTCACACAGCTTGTGTACGAATGACCTCATAATCACAGCGCAGCCATCAAGACAGCGTCTGAGCACCAAAGCCTCTGTGCTTGCAACAGAGATGATGCTGGGGAATTTGTATTTCGTTCCCATTATTGCCACAATAAAAGAAATCCAGTGTGAAATACATATTGAAAGGTTAGGTTCATTAAAAGTTGGATACCTGCTTCATCCAGTCAAAGTCCCTCAAGGAAAGTCTGTTCTTTATTTGCAGCTATTTCAGGAATCCAATAGCAAGTCCTTTCTACTTGAATCCTGAAATCTCAAAAAGTCACTTTATTTAAATTCATTTCAAATCAGCAACAATAACTTATATGAACTGTCCCATAAATTGTGTTTTTTAGGATTGAAATTGTTTATATTTCAGATCCGTGTGCAAAGCACACTGACTGTTCTTATTGCAACTATTGGCAGCTGCAGTGACACGATGACTACCAATCGCCGATTGGCTCTTTTATTTAGAAGTAGGGACTTTGCACTTTCTCCGCATTTATAAGTAATATAAGTGCAACGTCTTTGCACATTTGAAGTCTTTGCTACAGCATACACTCACCTAAAGCAATATAAAGCATATCTCGGCTGCATAATTGTTTATGCTGTCGCAAAATGTAAACTGTTTTATCACACAGCTCTTTATCTTTATCCACATACTGTACAGTACACTCATGTCAAGTCGATATATAGCAAATCTTAACTGCTTCATTTTTTTGTTGTTGCAAAATGTAACTTTTTTATCACCCATCTATAAAGCTGGATATACAAGTATGCCCAACTATATTATATACTCACATCTCAACTGCTTGATTACTTGATTGTATTGTAAATGTAAACGATATTATCGCCCAGCTCAAATCTACTAAAGATACTAAGATATTATAAACACTAATACAGTGCTGGGTAGATTACTTACACATTGTATTCAGTTACTTATTCCAAATTACATGACAAAAAATGTACTTAGAAATGTAAAGTAAATTCATTTTCGGCTATGTATTCTGATTACTT